>BQNB010102131.1:0-24315 GCA_026074375.1 Tanacetum coccineum
ATTGCTATTGTCTAGGTAGAAAAGCCTATTTGCTTGAGGACAAGCAAATCCAAACTGTAGGGGTATTTGATGATGTGTCATTTTATACACTATTTCAGGGTCATTTAACCTCCTAAATCGTGCAAATATGCCTATATTATGTGCTTAATCATTTGTTTTCATGTTTTTAGCACTTGGATGGCTTTTGGAGGAAATACACGTGACTTGGGCTCATTTGGAGAAGAAACGGACAAGACTACGACTCTACACCAAATCCTTGAAGAAGTTGTGCATACAGAGTGTGGAGACGGCGTCGCGTGTTTCAAGCGACGGCGTCAGGACGTTTGAAGTGACGGCGTCAGAGATCTGGTGACGGCGTCAGAACGTGGCCGACCTAAAGAAACCCTAGAAGATTTTGTGTCACGAGATTGAGAAGATCATTTCACTTGCGCGCGAAGTACCAGATATTGTTTTGGTCATAACTCCTTCATACGAACTCGGATTTTGACGATTCAACAGCCCACGCGATCGCAGCGAGAAAATCTACAACTTAGTGAAAAAGTCATGGCGACGGCGTCACTTGTTAACCCTGACACCGTCGTGACAAACCGACTTAGGGTTTGCCTATATATACAGCCTCATAACTTCGTTTTTATCAAGCCCCCAACCCTAAGTCCGATTCTAGGGTTTGGGTAGGTGTTTTTCCAGCAACTTAGAAGGTCTAATTCAATCCATAAACATCTTGTAATGGTTTGATTATCACTTATATCTTAATTCATGTCTTCAATTCCTTTTGTTGATTATGATTTCTCTTGTTTAAGTATGCTTGGCTAATTCATCTAGTATTTATTTGGGAATGCATGAAACTTGTCATTGATTGATTATATCTTGTTGTTTGTGACAGATTCAATGAGTATAATTGATTATAGTTTATAATTCTTGTTTCCTATTGCTTCTTGTTGATGAATGTGCGCGTTAGGCTTTAGAAAACCAGCTTTTGTCTGTATCGCTGTTGACATGTCTAGGGAAACGCGAGTGTGTAGAAAGGATACCATCGGTAACAGTCTTCATACTACCTTACCCCTTATATGGTTGATCCCTCTTAAGATATTTCACATGCATTTAATATACTCTTAGGGGCCTTGTAATAGTCTTCATACTACCTTACTTGTGCGTTGCCCTAACGGAATATTACATAGACGGCGGGTTCGTGTAATTCGTTCATGAAGTAGGAAATACTTACACATTACATCTCAAGTGTGACAAAGCAATAGGTAGAATTGGATAGCTAGCAAGGAGTAGTGCATCCCAGGTAAATATGCTTCGTTGTATAATTGTTTTCTAGTTTACTTTATTGCAATTAGAATAGTCATTGGCTATATCAAAACCCATTCAAACCTGAGAATTTACATGCTTTCATAAAACATAAAAATACAAAAATAATCTTCCTTCAACCCTTAGACCTTAGTGAACATTTGATCCGGCCTTCATAGTGCTATTCCCCTAGAGAATGATAACAACTCCCGAGTCTTGCCTATACTACATTGCAACAATTAGGTACACTGCCTAGGGAGTTGTAAAACTTCTTACTGAAGTCCTTTATGACCCTCGCATCACCGTTGCAAAGGTTAGTCTATCATACACTTCAGTCCATCCTCTTGCCTGTTATTGACACCAACATTACACACATGTCGACGTATTTATTAGAAATAAATATACATTTTGCTAAAGATTTTAGGGGCTAACTTTAAGTACCAGACCATTCGAGTACCACATATACCACCGAGTCTTAATCGTGAGATTGAGATGGGTCAGTGAATACCTTGTGGCAGTATCTGTTAAATTTGCATCAGTGTCACCACTATGTTATCACATACAATACCGTTAATTAATATATGATGTCTTAAATGCATATATGACAAATATTTATGGTGCAATGAATTACCTAAATATCCGTATTCGATAACCGGGCTGCGATCAATTTCTTATAAGTTGGCAGCATCGAAAAGTCAGAATCATTCCAGTCGAGAAAAAATTCAAGTCTGCATATACAGTTAAGTACTAAAATTTTAAAACATTTGTTGCATTTTATTGCATGTTTTATTTAAAGAATCAACCTGCAAGCAGAAGCAACTTGTTATCTTCATACTAAAATTTTGTTTTATTGCATTTTAAAAACAAAACACTAACGATGAAAGTATGAAACATAAATGCAAGTAGAAGCAACTTGTTATCTCCATCATCCACCTCTTCAAGATTTACCCGTAATATTAACTCCCTTACGACGACATATGTGGCTGTTGGTGCTCGAGCATGTGATCGTCTTCTTTCAAAATCTCGATCATTCAAGCATTTTGCAAAAATATCAGTAATAAGCATCAAACCACCAATTAACACACATACTATAGCGAATACCACTGTTACCTCGTCTTTAGTCGTCATAGATGATCAATTTGGTGCTACTTGCTGTTATGTCACCGTCTTCTTCCCTGTTTTTCCTTATAGCTCAATCACCAAAGTGTTTTTCTTTATGATTCATGCACCATTTTTATTTTTCAATACAAGATTGAACTTTGATTTAGTTGAGGTGAAGGTGATTTTTTGTATTAAGGCTATATCCCCTATATTTAAGCCGATGATTATTTTTCTCGAATGATATATTTTCCTAGATTGGTGATAATGAGGCAAGTCTCATTGCACAAATCTGAGCTCGAATTCACATTTTGTAGGAGCATCAAATGTAGATGCCTTTTTTAGTATTAGGGCGCGAGGTGAGATACCATGAGAACTTAGAGAATTTAAAAACTCGAGTGAGTATAATTGTTCTTGATTGAGAGTATGAGTTGATGCCATACATATTTTATCTGAAATCTTGTAAAACACATATTCACCTTGTTGCTTTTGAAACGTGTGTGGAAATCGTAGAGGGGGGGGGGGGGGGGGTGAATACGTTTCCATTAAAAATCTTAAAATGTTTCGTATCAAATTACCGATCAAGCGTGACACAATATGATGAGTGTTCATACGAGTTATATACACATAGTAATACATCGATTTACAACAACACAAACCAACACACAATATTCACATTTATTCAAGACATAATTAAAACTATATAATCAACACATCACACAATTGCAAGTATAAGTATAAAGCGATAAATGCGAGCACAAAAGTAAAGAGATAAGTAAAAGGAAATGCAAACCGGACACGATGATTTATAGTGGTTCGGTCACGAAGCACCTCTTCGCCCTACTCCACTCCCCGAGTACCCAACTCGAGAGTTACTTCACTAGTCAACAAGCTCCCTTTAGGCGGAGAAAACCGTACACAACTTTCGCTTATATCAATCTCCGACACTAAGCTAGATGTCGAGTTCTAATCTTATCTAGAACCAATCTATCACGACTTCACAACTTCTTCACTACTTTCACGACTTCACAACTCAACTTCACAACTACACAACTTCTTTTCACCACGCAACTTCACTTCACTTCACGACTTCACTTCACTTCACTTCACGACTTTACTACCCTTCACAACTTTTCTATACCTCACTTGACAACTTCACTTCAACTAGACACTACTTTGATCACACCGATCTATCTAAACATCTTATGATCACCATGATCTAACAACTATACACACCTTGATCATCATGATCTAACTATTACACAAGTTTCGAATACATGGACTCGATCTATACATTGTGAATGTAAGGCATGTCACGAATGCACTAACTAACCTACATAACTTCGTATCTTAATAATAATAAAAGTTCTTCTATTGCACTTGAATGGATGGATGATTGGATCACATTTTAAACAAACTTATAATAAGTTAAGTGATCAAAGGAAAGGGTTTGAAAGGAGGTTTTAGATCTGAGAAAAGTGTGTGCAAAGAGGTAAGAAAATCTGTGGAAACAGTCCACTATTTATAGGAAAAATATTAATTTTTTATTTGGGCGGTCCCCTTAATTATACAAGGGCGGTCCCCTTAATTATGGCCGGTCCCCTTAATTAATTAAGGGGGCCGCCCATTTTTCAGACGCTCTCTTTTTTGTCCTTTTGTGGGGAAGGTTTTTCTGAAACTTTCTAGCCGTTTTTTGGTAGAAAATTTGAATACAAAATATTTATTTTGAATAAAGCATTTCTTATAAATACAAAAATGTTTTGTATATGTTTTAAAAATGTTTGTCCCATTTTATAAAAAATGTAAGGTTTGGAAAAATAAAAAATTTCTTTGATCATTCGACAAATTAAAGTTTGTTTGTTCATACCTTTAGTGATATACGTCGGGTGCGAACTTAAATTTGTTGTTGAAGAAAACTTGAGACGTCGAAAGATGTTGATGTATGAATTGATGATTTGTGATTACAAGTAGCTTAAGCACTTTACGTTATGTGTTATAAGTTACATGTTTGTCATCACCAAAACATGAAGAGAATGTATAGATTAAATATCGTAATATTTCTACCAACAGATTCCACCCCTCTTCTTCGGTGAGAGAGTTGAAGCGGAATTGAGTGAATTGATCAAGTATCATATGGTTGTCCAGAGATATGTTATCGTGAAAGATTTGTACCAGAAGCCATTTTTGTATCCCATGATGAGGGACTTGTTTGATTAGGTTCTGGAAACAGATCCAGGTGCTTTTGATGGATTCGCCATCCCCTTGTTTGAATCAGTGGATTAAGTCTCTAAGGGACGAGGTACGTCCTGCTGGAAAGAAGTAATCAAGGAATCATGATATGAGCTGATCCCATGTCGTGATTTGAGTGGGGGGTATTTTGTCAAACCATTCTGCCGCTTTTCCCTTGAGGGAGAAATGGAAGAACATTAAGTAAAAACCAACCTTAAACATCTTCATTAATAAGCTCAAAATCTTGATTACAATAAGCTAAATAAGTTATAAAATCTTTTACAATAAGCAAACTAATAAGCTAAAAGACATAAAAATAAGCTACACTACTCATACACTATATTGAAAATAAACTAAATCTAACACACTAAATGAATTCAGCTGCTGTGATTATATAGTCACCAAGTGGGAGGGGTATTTTCGTCCTTTCAAGTCTTTAGCCAATTATATTGCTAGATCTAGGGGTAGATTAGTCATTTGGCAGAGGGAGCGTGTGAATGAAATTGCCTCGAAGTTTCCTCAACCGCCTATGATTGGCATTTAATGCAAACTGTTGACAGCTGCATAATACTCGATCCACCAATCTTTGCTTGCCAAGTGCCCATCTAGATCCTTCCTCGTACCTGCAATACTATGAACAACACCTCGTACCCAATGATTAGATGACCACGTGGCAGCCTCTGATTGGCCAGCTACCATGACGTGGCAAGCCACGTGGCATCCACGTGTCAAGTCAACGCCGGTCAATGCCCGGTCAATGACCGTCAACGGCAATTAAACACCGGTCAACCACAGGTCAGCGGTGGTCAATGGCGGCGGTCAACGGTGGCCAGCGACGGTCAACGGCGGCGGTCAACGGTGGCCGATCACCGTTCACCACCGCCGGACCACTGGTCAACCACCGGTCAACGGTGGTTGACCGCCAGTCAATAGGCGGGTCAATGGGTCGGGTTGTGGGCCAGGTCAGGTCTGGATCAGGTCGGGTCCGCCACGTGGCACCACAAGAGTGGGCCATGTGGCACCCGGGTAATAATCCTCCCCAATGGCCTTACCAGGAATCGAACCTGGGACCTTTAGGGTGAAACCTTAAAGCAAGCCACAAGACCAACTACACTAGGCAGTGGTCTTGTTATATATACACAATTTATTTTATTTAACCCATTATTGGCCAGGTTCAGAATATTTAATAAAGAAGGGTTCAAAATGGCGAAAAAGGTTTAGCCTAAAAAGATACATGGTGTGGCACGCGGGGCAAGTTTATGAGGTGAGTGGAGATGAGGGTAGCATAGACACCCAAAGATCTGAAGGTGCGAGTAATTGGGTGGTTTGTTGAAAAGGCGTGTGAAAGGTATATCGTTATGGATTGCGGTAGATGGTAAAAGGTTTAGGAGATAGGTGGCCATATGGAGGGCTTCGACCCAAAAGGTAAGGGGGATGTGTGCTTGAAAGAGAAGAGTACGAATGGTATTATTAATTGTTCGTATCATTCGCTCCGCCTTGCCATTTTGTTGGGAGGTTTTTGGGCAAGAGAATCTAAATTGGATGCCATTTTTGGCAAAAAGGGTGTGGAGTCGGTTATTATCGAACTCACCGCCATGATCACATTGGAAGTTTTTAATTTCACATTTAAATTGATTTTTAACATAGTTGCGAAAATGCAAAAATTTATCAAACATGTCAGATTTAGAACGAAGAGGATAAATCCATAGAAAATGAGAGAAATGATCAAGAAATAAGACATAATATTTAAAACCACTAGAACTAATAATGGGAGATGTCCATAAATCAGAATGAATAATATCAAAACAATGTTCGACAATAGAATCTGAACTATGAAAGGGAAGCTTCACATGTTTGCCAAGTTGGCAAGCGTGACAAATATGTGAAGATTTTTCTTTATTACATGAAATAAAACGACTAGAGACAAGCGAACGTAGCACTTGATCACCCGGATGTCCGAGGCGTTGATGCCACGTGGAGGCACTTGTCGAGAGAAAAGCAATGGGAGAAGTTGATGGCTTGGTAACTGGATAGAGATCGCTCGAGCTGTCACATCGAAGGAGGATATGACGAGTCAAGTAATCCTTCACAGAAAAACCAAAGGCGTCAAATTCAATAGTACAATTATTGTCCCTAGTGAACTGACGAACAGAAATGAGATTTTTAATTATATTGGGGGTTACAAGAACATTATGAAGATGAAGTGGGCGATGATGGGAAGGAATAATGCTATGGCCTGTGTTGGTGACGGGAATAGACTTGCCATCACCAACGTGAACAGATGGAAATAAGCGTTTATCAAAAATGGTACTTAAATTACTTGCATTAAAATTTAAATGAGAAGAGGCACCTGTATCCATGTGCCAAGTCGGGTCTTGCAGCGGCATAGTGCTAAACGCACTTGGTAAAGGAGTAGGTTGGGATGCATAAATAGCCGGAGCAGGACCGAGTATACCTTGACCGGGATGCGGCAATCTGTAATGCTTTTGTGGTGTAAACTGTTGAGCAACATTAGTCTTGTAGGCCACATATTGGGCTAGGGTACATGTGAACATATTGAAATACAATCGGAGATGATTTGAGATTACAGTAGTCGAGAGATATAGAGAGAACTTAGGGAGAGGGTCGACTTTTTAGAGAGAAATTAGGAGAGGATCGGTTTTTGCTCTGATTACCATATTGAAAGGCTAATTTGATTCCTTGATTATTATTGATAACAACTATCCTATATATAGGATACAAGAGAACATTCTGGAATGATTACCATGGGCTTAGGCCCAATACAAATTAATGAATAATAAATGTCTTGACTAATAAATGTCTTGACTTGACTTGAATGTTTAAATGTTGACTTGACTTTCAATGTTGACTAATACCCCCCCGCAGTTTGTAAGGATAATATAATCATACCAAGAATAGGACACACATATTATGGTCATAATAAATGACATTAATATATCCTTCATTACTTCTTTTCTAAATCATCTCTTAATCACAAAAATCAATTTTGGGGATTCTTGATGATCTTGTGTTCAATTGAGGAAAATGATGTGGTTGTCGTAAGGGACTTCTACAAGAATTTTTACAACTCCCTAGGCAGAGTACATAACCATTGTAGTAGTAGTATAGGCAAGAATCGGGGGTTGTTATTGTTCTCTAGGGGAATAGTAGTTGGGAATAACCTTGATCTCGTCTAACGATAAATCAATGTGTGGTGAGAAAAGATTCTTTTTGTATTTTTATATTTATATGAAAGTAGGTAAATCAATGGTTGAGAGTTTGTTGTTTAACAACTAAATAAACTAATGTCTAATTCTAATGTGATAACTTTATGATAATTTAAATATAATTTTATGATAAACAATTGTATTTACCTAATCATGCACTACTCTTCAGATTGCTTCTCCTAGATCGTTGCTTTGTCACACTTGTGATGACCTGTGTAAGTATTTCCTAGGTCATGAACGGATTACACGAACCCGCCGCCTATTTAATACTCCGTTAAGGCAACGCACAAGTAAGGTAGTATGGAGACTATTACAAGGCCCCTAAGAGTATATTAAATGCATGTGAAACATCTTAAGAGGGATCAACCATATAGTGGGTAAGGTAGTATGAAGACTGTTACCGATGGTATCCTTTCTACGCACTCGCGTTTCCCTAGACATGTCAACAACGATACAGACAAAAGCTGGTTTTCTAAAGCCTAACGCGTACATTCATCAACAAGAAGCAACATCAAAATGATCTACATCCTAAGTTTCATGCAATCATAGATAAATGCAAATGAGGGTTTAGCCTCACATGTTATAAAGAAAGCAAGAAGATAAATCAATCAAACAACATATAGACATATTGAATGATTAATGATAAATAACCTTACTTGATTAAAACATGGATTCAAGGTAGTACAATAGAGTTTTGAGGCCCTAAAAGCGACCTATAAAGCTGCTAGAATAACTAGGGTTAGTCTCCCTAGGTTTATACAAAGTTATCCACCTAAAACCCTAAAAACGGTTTTATATTTATAGAGATATCGACGCAACGGTGTCGCTTAGAACTCCTGACGCCATCGCCACGTAGATGATTCTAGATCCTCTTTAAGTCGGCCACGTCCTGACGCCGTCGTTGAATTCCTGACGTCGTCACCACATAGATCACGACGACGTCGCTTTATGCCTGCGACGCCGTCTCCAGCCACTGTTTGCACAATTCTTCAAGAGATTTGATGTAGGTCCGTAATCTTGTACGTTTCTTTTCCAAATGTGCCCAAGTCACATGTATTTTCCTCCAAAGTCATCCAAGTGCTAAAAACCTGAAAACAAACGATTAAGCACATAATCTGAGAATATTTGCATGATTTATGAGGTTAAATGACCCCGAAATAGTGTATAAAATGACACCTCATCAGACATTAATCATTTTTGTGTGTATTATATAATACTTGATGTAAAATATATGAATGTATCGAGTTTTAAGTGTATTTTCATTGGTATAATTTTTATAGAGTATTATATAAAACAAACAAGATAATTTAAGGTTAAAGTTGAAAAAGAAATAATTTAAAAGTCAAAATCAAACATTTATATATAGATAGGAAGGAAATAATTTACAAGTATATGTAAGTTATAATTATAATTCACTTGTTGTTGTTGTCAGTAGAAATGCGGGCGACATGAGGTCATAATTCTTTTTTTTTTTTTTCATTGGGGATAAAAAGTAAACCGAAAATTGTTACAAAAATTGCATATGCACTTTCAAAACTATGATCATATAACTTAAGCTAAAACATTACTTTAATGTCACGTTAATTTTTCCCTTCTAACTTGCATCTCACTCACATCCATAAACATTTTTCTAGTAACTTAAGTCAGAATCTCACCTTTCAACATTTAAGATACAAAATAATAAACAAAAACACTCCATTTCGTTCGTTAGACGTACACCAATTTTGACGAAATTTTTGATGAAAAGAGTGATCGGTGCAGTTTCATGGGTTTAGCTTAAACCAAAAGAGAGCCGCAAATGCATATCGTGAGATGCTTCCTTATTTCACCTAATGCTTAAAAATATAACTAAAACAAAACGAAAAGGTCTTTGCAATTTAATTCGGTTTGTCCATCTTTTTGATCAATTCAAATTCACCATAATTCAATTCAACTTGTTCCTACAGCCTAGTCAAATTCACACACACTTGACACCTACACATCATAATCTATGTTAAGAGCGCACCGGGTCCAACATATGGTCACTTACAGCTTATGTTATGGCACCACCTTATGACTTGACCGCCACATCAGCACTTAACGCCACGTGTACTCAAATAATTAACTTGGGTTAAAACAATAATGTACTAAAGGTGGGTGCATATAAGGTAGGCTAAGGTGATTTGGGTGTAATGATTGGTTTAAGGGTAACAATGCTCTTCATTAATAGTCCGGCTTAACCAGAAAATTACAAGTACCATAAAAAAAGATAGGCTCAGATGGTTGTACTAGGGGTATCCCGCACTAAAAATGAGTGCATGACAAAGGTGTGAGATAGTTATATAGTCGATGTGCCATCAAAAACATTACATTTTAAACATGGGTAATCTAATGTCCTCTTATCTAGCTAATCCTAATTGTCTCTTATAGCAAATCCTAAATACAACTAATGCGGTCTCGTGATGCATCACAAAAAAAACTTAAAATTTTAATAAACTACCGGTACATCTCATATAATTAAATACCCGATACCAATGCTCCAGAAAAGGGACAATACCATATACGTACACATCGTAAGTGACGAAATAGACACATATGACTGCATTCGAACCTTAACTCGAGAAAGCTAAAGGTATAAACTATCTTGGGTATCAATAATGGATACCTCGAATCTCCTAAAGATCTAAAGTCGAACCACACATTCTTATGATGAAATTTTGAGGTGTTTTTGTGCTAGTCATACACATATTCCTATCCATGAGAACGCTATAAATACTTGGTTATTAACGGTAATGAAGTCTTAAAAAAGAAATTTAAATTAAGGTTAAAATTACCTTTTTATGCTATGTTTCGATATATTACTCATCATTTTAAGGAAAAACAAATGGCAAATGAAGGAATAGTTTCTAAGGCTTATTTCCCCCTACACTTAAGTTAGAACCCTTATCCCCAATTTATCTATAAAAAAGATACTCGTAAAAACGAATAAAATGATAAGAAAACAAGGAAAAGAAACTAGTACTCCCCTGTTTTTGCTTAATAATGGAGAAGAAACATGCTATAACTGGTTAAATCGTCCTCCAAGAATCATTCAATGAAACTTTCTAAGAACTTTCAAGCTTCTTCTCGTCAAATATAACCTTGAATACAAAGACTAAGACAACTAAACCAGCATAAAATACGCGGATAAGATATAAATATCATGAGAGTATATGGTTTGTTGACTATATAGAAACCCAGTAAAGATAGGATAGAGTAATGAATAGTAATCTACATGGGGGGGGGGGGGTTAGTTTATGCAGGTTTACAAAAGAATTACAAATTTTAAATATTGCACATTTTATTTTTTAGAAATACTAAAAAAATTGAATTTTTACATTCCTAGAGACGTGACGCCGTCGGGTGTTAATCTCGACGCCGTCTCCAGCGTCTGTGAAAAATTCTTCTTCGTTTTTAATGAGAAATTTCCAACACGCAATTTTATTAGTTAAATCTGAAGAAAGCACTGCATAAAAACCTGGAATTTAATCATACAATCATTAAGACTCCGAAAACTGACCAGCGTAATTAATTCAATTCAACCAATTTATACTAAATGTTGAATTTGATTCTAAACGAAATATTCCCCTACACTTATTTTGTTGCAAAATACCTTTAATTGCAAATAAGACGAAGTTATAAACAAAACAAAGCATGATTACAAAATTCATTCAACATAATAGAAACACCAATAAAGAATTAGAAACACACGACACCCTAAGTGCGCGTGAAAAAAAGTATTGGGATACTCCCAAGAAGCGCTTGTCTTATTTATGATCCTTGTAGCTAGAACTCAGAAGTCACACGTCCTTAAGAGTGACTTCTCATTCATCATCCATTCTAGTCCACTATTCGGGTCTAAGCATAATGGTGTCCCTAAAAAACTCTCTTTTATTCAGATGGCTTCCTACATCCTCTATCATAGTCATCTTCACTGAGTATTACTCTAGATGACAATAAATCGTGACCTTCGCTAGACAATTCGCTCCTCTCTGGGTCCTTATATGGTGTCTTAAAGGTGATCTCTTTAGTTCCGTCCGTGAAAGTCATTAACCCGTGTTTCCTATTTATAGCTAGGCAAGCGATTTCAATGAAGGTCTCCCAAATATCCAATGGGACAAGCTTAGGGTTAAATTTAGTCTCAATATTTTCTAAAATGGTGAAATCTATGACGTAAACTCATGTTTTCACAGAATATATGCAAAGTCCTTATCCGAACCATAAAATTCTTCCCCTATACTCGTATCCATTCTTTCTAATAGAGTTATAATAGGCCCAAGACAAGAAGTTCTGGGTAGGTCAACATCAATATATGCGCTAGCCGTGAATTTATTGACCAATTAACATAGAATTTTAAGGTTTCTTGGGTCACCCTTTTTTATCTTAAAGTCATAATTAAGTGAGCATTTAGGCATTTCCTTAATCAACGATTCATAAACTGATTCCTCACTTGTGCAACTAAATCTAGAGGTTCTTCAACATCTAACCATTCAATTCCCTTGTCATCTTTGTTAGATCCTAAATTACCAGCAGCAGTTATGTTTTTCTACTCCAGTAGTGGCGTATCTCGTTGTTCTTCAATGTATGCCATGGTGTTGGTATCTTCGAGGTTTCCCTCTCTTTCTTACTCCTCTTCCTCAGCCATGCTATCACGGGAGTTGTTTTGTTGCTTGGGATGTATCGTGATAGTGTTGATCGAACCATGGATATGGGTTGAGCATTGCGGGTCTTCAGTTGGGTAAGAACGAGCAAACAAAACTGGATAAGTACTCAGTTTCGGGTTCTTAACCGTGTCACCAGGTAGTGTCCCTGCTATTCGATCAGTGATGGCCTTCAATACTATGTCAACTTTGTTGGTCATCTCGCTTTGTTGCTGTTTGAAATCGGCTTCAAACTTGGACAGTCTAGCGTCTTGAGATGCCATAAAGTTGGATACCAATCCTTCTAGGTTTGATTGACTGTTAAAGCATTGAGGACGGTTGTTGAAGGAACGGTTCGGGATTGAACCGTTGGGTTAAAACCGGTTAGGTGGGTTTGAAAAATTATTTTGGGAATTTTGGGGTTGCCTCCACCTAAGGTTTGTTTCGATGACGGATTGTAGGTGTCATCAAAGTTGTTTTGCTCGGGGTTATAGGTATACCGCTTACCTCCCGCTTCATCGGTACGCGAGGATACGTATTCAACAAAGGCTTGTTCGGGATCTTAAATGCAATACAGAGTGTCGTGAGGACCACTGCAGATCTCACATGAGGTAGTGACTTTGTTTACTTGAGTAGGTTGTGTCGGAGCAAGATGAGCTTCCATCAAGCATTGGACTTGATTTTCGAGCTTGATGAGGCGGCGGTCGGATGTACTCGGGAAATCTTGAGGCAAAGCGATTGCCTTGACCAGCTTAGCGAAATCCCTTGGGTCATTCCAACTTTCATTGTCATAGAGGGCGAGGTCCTCTAATAATGCCAAGGATTTTTCAGCGTTTTGGTCACGAAGCTTATCACCGGCCGATTGGTCAATGGTTCGTCTTGTGATGGGATTGACATGGTCATAAAAAATTTAGACTTGTAGCCAAAGGTCGATGCCATGATGAGGGACGTTTTATAGTAAGTCCTTGAAACGAGTCCATGCTTCAGATAGAGATTCTCCATGATGTTGTTGGAACATCAGGATATCATTGCGGAGTTTTGCGGTCCTCCCAGTGGAAAGAATTGAGCAAGGAAACGAGTAGTAAGATCCTCCCATGTGGTGATGGATCCTACAGGAAGACGTTCAAGACAACTGCTAACTTGATCGCGAAGGGAAAATTGAAATAAACGGCGCGTTCTTTCCCCGTTTTCAATGTCAAGGTCAAGTGAGTCCACAAGTTTCAAGAAATCCGTGGAATGAGCATCCGTTTTGCACCAACCGGATGGTTTTGGATCGAAAAGGTACCACATTGTTCCCTATGGGGAGCTCAATGGTATTCCTATAGCCCTTGTGGCTAGGTTTAGGGTAGTCTCTAAGAGTATGGATAGGATTCTCGTCTCCCATGGTGGTTGGCGAGAATGGATTACGAAACAAATAACACAAAGAAAAGATAGGCTACGAGAAAGCTAACGTACGAAAATTAAATTCTTGCTTGAAAGGATTCAAGCAAGTAGAACTAAGTTAAACTATGATCAAAACCTAACTATTCCCCGACAACAGAGCCAAAAACTTGATGCAGTTGTCATAAAGGACTTCTATATGAAGTTTTACAACTCCCTAGGTAGAGTACCTAACCGTTTTAGTAGTAGTATAGGCAAGACTCAGGGGTTGTTATCGTTCTCTATGGGAATAGGTTGGGAAAGCTTGATCATGGTCTAACAGAATTCTAGGGGTTGAGAGAAGATTCTTTTTTTATTTTTTTATTTTATGAAAGCAGGTAAATCTATGGTTTGAGAGGTTGGTTTGTTTAACTACTAATTAAACTAATGTATAATCTATTGGTGATAACTTTATGATAATTTAAGTGTATTTACTTAATCATGCACTACTCATCAGATTTCTTCTCCTAATCCTGTTGCCTTGTCATACTTGTGATGATATGTGTAAGTATTTCCTAGGTCATGAACGGATCGAACTCGCCATCTATTTAATATTCCGTTAGGGCAACGCACAAGTAAGGTAGTATGAAGACTATTACAAGGCCCCTAAGACTACATTAAATGCATGTGAAATACCTTAAGAGGGATCAACCATATAAAGGGGCAAGGTAGTATGAAGACTGTTACCCGATGGTATCCTTTCTACGCACTCGCGTTTCCCTAGACGTGTCTACAACGATACAGACAAAAGCTGGTTTTCTAGAACCTAACACGCACAATCATCAATCAAGAAGCAATAGTAAAAGGATCTACATTCGACATTTATGCAAATATAAAGCAAATCAATAGGAGGGTTTAGCTCGCTGCATGTTATAAAGAAAAGCAAAGCGATAAATTCTTTCATTGCAATACATAAGAAATTATCTGATATGATTAATGATAAATAACCTTACTTGAATTAAAACATGGATTCAAGGTAGTACAATAGGGTTTTGAGGCCCTAAAAACGACCTTTGAAGCTGCTACAAGAGCTAGGGTTCGTCTCCCAAAAGTTATACAAAGTTACACCCTTTAAACCCTAAATAGTTTAGTATATATAGAGATATCGCTGTGACGGTGTCGCGTTGTATCCTGTTCTGCGTTGGATTCGTGGATGATTCTAGATCCTACTTTAAGATCGGCACGTCTTGACGACATCATTAAATCTCGACTCGCACTTGATGGGATCACGTTGGCGTTGCTTTATGCATGGACGCTCGTCATCCTACGCTCTAAGTACAATATTTTTATGGAGTTGGTTTTGTAGTCGTAATCTCGTTACGTTTCTACTCCAAATGAAACAAGTCCAACGTGTATTTCCTCCAATTGCCATCCCACGTGCTAAAAACCTGAAAAAAACGATTTAAGGCAAATTAATCTTGGCACATTTTGGCATGATTTAGGGGGTTAAATGACCCCGAAATAGTGTGTAAAATAACCCCGAAAACCTCATCAGAAAATTGTCAAATAATCCTCTCCTTAGATAACAATTTGAATAAGTTGTTTTCTTTTTCAAAAATAGGAAAAAGGAAATTTTGCTCTCTTTACAAATAATGAAAAACGTTATTTTATTCCATTTAAAAAAAGATGAGAACAACATGATAGATAAGCACACATCAACCCCTTTCGCCTTTATTTTTTTTCTTGTCTATTGGTTAGGTACTACTATGTCTCGTGAAGAACTAGAACTCACTAAAATATACATTCCTAAAATCTCAAGAGAAAAACACATCCTATCGCACCAAAAACCTATCATTCATGATTAAAAAATAGATCCATTCATGAAGGTCGAACAATGCATCCGGGGTTCGCTCAACACACTAACCTCAAAACAAAATTCTCTGATATCCATCTTCAATGTCTATATGATGTTGACGAGGATATTTATCCTAGATTCTTCACTACAAGAATTTCGTCGATTACCCACGGACCAAATTTGTAGGTAAAAGAGCAATATTCGCGGGTAATCGGCTAATACCCACGCATTACCCACAAACCTATATACATGGGCAAAACCTCCGAGGCTAATTTGGTACCCATGAAATATTCAAGTGGTGGGTAACGTTACCCATAATGTTTTTTGTGGGTGGTTGTGTTGAATCGTGGGAAATATTTTTTACGAGATTTCATAAGTTGCCATGAAAATACCCATTGATATAGTTGTGGGTATCGTGTGGGTAAAACTTCCCATGAAAATAGTTGTGTGTAACACTCTGGGTAAAAATATAAGGCATACCCTATATAATTTGTGGGTAAATTCATGACTAAAATAACCCCAATTTTTTCTATGATGGCCGCGGCTACATTACAATAGTATATCGAATATTCTACTAAATCTCTATGAAACTATAAAGAGTATACCAATATAATGCAAAACATATACATGAATTCAAAGCTTCGATTAATATGGCATGCAATTACGATATATATCAGTTCTACCCCCTATCCATTACACAAAAATATGGAACAACTGTTTGAAAGTTTCAATAATCAATAACACGTACATCTACAACATTCATATGTTACATCTCAAGGTACATATGAGCCACCTATTAGACACGAACAACTTTCTTCATAAGTGGAATTCTCAAACATGATGGCAAATTGCCAACTCTCTACGTTTTGGTGCACAGATCAAAAAAGTTCATCAAGCCCTACAAATCATGTAATATACATGTAATTAGCTATAAATATGTCAAACAATAATTTAACATGTTATTAACTTATCTAAATAATGAAAAATCTACCACTAATAGGGATGAAGAGCTTTAGATAATTGATTAATATTTTAGGATAACAGAAAATGAGGTTTTTGGCTTTGAGGTATCAATTGCTACTTGTATTTATAAAACTTCTATGTTTAAACGAGGGACAAATTAAGAGCAAAGAATATATTATAATTTACCAAAGAGATGCAAGTGTTAAGCATTGGCCCATTGTTATAGCAAGATGTTGATGAAGCATTCACCATGGCACATAGATGCTACATAAACAAACATGAAAAAGTCATATTAGAAATATATGTATGGACAAGTAAAATGAACAAACATGTAGAAATAACAGTCAACCTTCACGAAAAGTTGTGCTTACAACTCTTACGACACATTAGCTATCCTCGCGGTAAAGGACAATATCACTAACAAGGTTTTCAAGTAATCGAACATAATTCAACATTGGCTCGCGTTAAGGATGACTTTTCTACAACAAAAATATATGTTCTGCTTGTTATCAACAATGATATGCTCAATTTACAAACTGATATTCGTTTAGTTCAATACTAAGAGTAGAGTTCAGAATCATAAACCTCATATATGGAAACTCTAAAACATACGATGAAAATGACCCAAACTCAAGGCAAAAATGCTTTTAGTTATTGCTATTTTAAGCGAATAGTATCAGTTTGCTCAACCTAATAAAAATGAATAACAAAAATGTTAAACCAATTCAAGAACATAAATAATTTAAAACAATGTAGTAGTCACCCATTAATGTGAGATGATGCATACTTAGAAGAAGACCTTATTGTAATCTTGTTAACTTCATCTATATACACAACAGAACTTTTGCTAAACTTAGTTTAGGACTTACATCAAACACATATTGGGCGTGATAGATGTCGGGTTTCACGAGTGACATGCAAAACACACTAACCGGTTACTAAATTCTACACAATTACATCTAACCAGATATACACAAGAATTCAGGACTAGCACAATTAAACCATAAAAAATAGTACCTAGAAGTTTATGAGAAAAAAATATTATAATTATATGAAATCTAACAAAGTTAGATTTATGCATATAGGATATAATTCATGTAAAAAAAAGATACATCTTTGCGATTTGCGAATATGATCTTGATGTGATCTCGAAAACGGTTAATTAAGAATTAAATCGATACCACTGTGGTGGTTTTCTCTTTTCAACGAAGACATCGTATAAACGATGTGAATGGTAGGTCAACATTATCTTTTGAAATGAAATAGAGGTTGAGTGCAGTTACTGGCTACTGGGTGAGGGAAATAATAAAAAAACGAATTATAAAAGGGAACTCAGTTTTTTGGTGCGGAAGGAAAGCGGCAAAGTGAAATTAGTTTTGAAGAGGAAATATTTTAAAAACAAAATAAATAACAAGATAGAAGTTTCATCCGTATATAGCAATGGAACAGGTTTGAGACGGAGCGATCATCTCCAAACCCGCATCCGATAAGCAAAACATGCTCTAAACCCACCCCGATCCCTATAAAGGATCTTATCGGGGCGTCTCATTCGGGCCAGTGCTTTTCCAAACCCGCCTTATTCCCCATAGAGGATCTTATCGGGTTATCTTTTTTTTGGCATGATATTCTACCATTCCCAAATTAGTATTGTTTTTACAACCAAAGAGCTTGTGTCCCAATGATACCTCATATAGTGTGTGAAGCTCCCAAACCAAATGGTTGTATTATAGGTTCAAGTCCTGTTTAAGACATGTGAGATAAATTTGTGATGTGATATTGTGAGATTGTAAAAGTTTTCGTTCTAAAAAAAGTATTGTTTTCACGCTTTTAAAAATACGATTTTATGAAATAACTTGATGAATCAAGAACTCATTAATAATCAATTGAGCGCTAGCCTTAATAGTTTATAACAATACTACTAAATATAAATAAGGATAAGTTCTCCGTCACAAAGATAAACTTCTTTTATAAATATGACAAAAAATATGATTCATATGTCATAATCTAAAATTCAACTAATATGTTTGAAAAATATTTTTTATTACATAAATATTAACATATTACTATATGTGTAAAGATATACGTATGTGTGTATATATATGTTTTGAGGCGGGGCGAGGTGGGGATGCCTTGCCCCGATCCCTCCCCCGAACCCTATAAGAATCCCCATTTAAGCCGCGAGCATTATTTGCTCACAAAATTCCCAAACTAAATTATCGTTACAAAAATACAAAGCAAACAAGATGTGGGTGAAACTATGAGTAAATTTAACCCACAAATTAGAAACAAAAATTACCCATGAATATAAAGGGCTTGGGTAAATTGTGGGTATCATATATTTACCCACGAGATTTCCCACATATTTACCTATGATGACACATTTCGTGGTTAATTTGTGGGAAATATTTTATTGGGAAGAAATTACCCACATATTACACACACAAAATAGTTATCTGGGTAATTTAGTGGGTAAACCCATGGGCATTTCGAGGGTAAATTGGATCAGCATTTTAATTCTCACATCATGGGTAACCTATGGGAAACTTGTGGGTAATTCTCACATCATGGGTAACCTATAAATCAAAAGAATTCTTACAGTGCTTGCTCGAACTCTTCTCCTCGGCCGGAATCTTAAGAGATGAGGAGAATAGTATTCACTTTTGCTTTTGGGGCTTCAATAAACAATTTAACACCCCTCTAGAATACCTTGCTCACATTCTTCAAACTCTTCTACTAGGAGATTGCGCGTATTCTAATGAATATTCTCTCGAGTCTCTAAATAAGAATCCTGAAGAAGTCTATCCCTATCAAACCAACATACCCTCTCCAGATGAAATTATAGGTGACATTACCATTAATGGAGTAACTAAGGATCCCTTCAAAATTCGCAAGGATAAGCTTCGAAGAGACTTTAGATTTTGGAATGAAGTTATCGAAAGTAATGCCATAGGAGAAGAAACTAATTCTCAGTATGTCTTGGCTTCTTCTTGTCACATGATCTACTGCATCTTAAATCATAGAATATACAATTTCACCTACTTTTTGGCAAAAAGAATCACTCACATCAAAAATTCCCTAGAATTCCATATGCCCTACGGAACGCTGCTTACTCGTCTTTTCAAACACTTCACTCTTATGAATACCGAACTCAGTAAACCTAAATACATCCCTTTCCCTCACACCTTGTTGCCCTTAGATCACAGAAGTCCTCTCTACACTCATCCCTCCTTCTCCAATTCGGATGAAGAGGACTAAATTCTCGTGTTTTTATGATTCTTGAAAGAAAGTGATAACCTTTAAAACTAGCCTTTTTGTATATATAAATTATAATAAATATAATAAATATATAAGTATAATTTCAAGATTATAATTCAAATATAGTATAGTATAGTAAGAATTCCAAGAGATTTGAGAAATTTACTTTTGACCAAAGCAAAATCAAAAATCCCCCGGGTCGTTCTCCCAACGAGGTGCAAATTGAAAATCGAGAACGTTTGTGATCGCGTGAATTGAATGGATTAAGGATTTTTGGATTTGGTTTTTCTAATTCTACGATTAAAATGCAAAAACGATTAAAGAAAACCTAAAAACGAAAGCTAATAGTGATTTAAACTTAAAAACGAGAACCGGGACCGAATCCCGTTCTTTAAAAAACAAAATTTTGAAATTTAAACCCTATGGATGCAAAATTAATTTTCCTAAGTGCAAAATGATAAAAGAAAATTTTGAAAAAAAGAATTATATTTTTTTGACTTTTTAATAATTTATTATGAATTAAAAACTGTTTTGAAAAGAAAAATTAATAAAAAATACTAAACAATTTTAGAAAAATCTGAAAAAATACTGAAAAGTGCTTTAATGAATGTTGGATGCAAGAAAAATAAAAGGGTTGAAAAACGGCTTATAAATAAGCCAGAAATAAGCTATTAAAGCTTATAAGCTAAACTGCCAACACCCCTTTATATTCTAAATGATGCAAACATGTAATGAAAAAGTCCCAAGGGCGTGTTGGCAGTAGAGAGTGTGTGTGAGGCTTAGTGTGTTAAAGGGGGAGGTCCAGGGTTCGAATCCTGGGCCTCTTTTTTGGAAAAAGATTTTTTTTCTCTTTTTTTTAAAACTTATAAAACATGGAAAAATAAGCAAGTTTAAAAAAAGCAATTTTTTAGAAACTCAAAAATAAGCAAAAGAAACTGGACAGAATTGCTTTTTTATACACTAAGGGCTAAAGGCTAAATCTACAGGCTACTTTTAAGGCAACATACGCTAGTTAAAAGTAAAATAAGCAAAGACAGAAGAGCTAAACTACCTAATAAGCAAATGCAAACACAAATAAGCCAAGGAGAGACAAGCAGATAAGCTAGATAAGCAAATTAGCTATAAGCACAAACTAGCAAAACCACAGCCTAGGGACACTTCTTTGGGCTTATTTTTAAGCCACTTAGAAGGGGACTTAAGGCTGAAAAGGCTATACCAGCTTGAAGATAGACCTAATGGCTACAGGAATCAGCAAAAAGATTAAGGATTTAAAGACAAATAAGCCAGAAAAAAGGTGAATGAAAAGTTGCTG
Organism: Tanacetum coccineum; assembly: GCA_026074375.1. Classification (NCBI taxonomy): domain Eukaryota; kingdom Viridiplantae; phylum Streptophyta; class Magnoliopsida; order Asterales; family Asteraceae; genus Tanacetum; species Tanacetum coccineum. Next base: position 21,250 of record BQNB010102131.1, read on the forward strand.
TCACACATCAGCATATGCTGATGTGGTCTTTTTTAAGAAAAAGGGTGCTCTTGCAGCCCACAACTAAGCTAAGAAAATGAGCTCAAAATGGAAAGTTAAGTGAAAACAGATTTAGATTAGCAAGAAAAGAGCTTAAGCTCAAAATTTTAAAGGCTAAAAACAACTTTAAGTAACTGAAAAATTGAATTGAAAAGGGGAATTTTTAACTAAGAAGGACACTTTATCATAATGGACAGAATTTAAGATCACATAAAGTAAACTTAAAGCACTAATACACTACTGCATTGGGACATGAAAATGACACAAAATCAAGTTTTTTTAAAAGCTAGTTTAAAAGGCCAAATCCAATAAGCATTTAGGGACTGTTTTGTTAAAACAGTTTTGATACTTACTTAAAGAAAACTTTAAAAACAACTTTGAGACATTGAAATCTTGAACACGGACTCAAAACTACTTCAAAAAGATTTGTACAAGTATGCAAGATGACCCAACTGGTTTTTATACCAATTTAACCCACTTTACCCACTGTCCCAAACACCCCATTAACTATCAAAAGGGTCTTTTTAAAGAGATTAAGAAAGAGTTAAACAAGAATTTTGAAAAACAGATGATAACAAAGATTGGTTAAGCAAAAATAATCAAAAAGCACAAAGCAATAAGCACTTAAATAGACAGAATAAGCAATAAGCAGTTTCAAGCAAATCTAGGCAGTTTTCAAGTAAAACTTAAACATAAGACATATAAGCAACAAAGACAGATAAATAAGCATACAATGGCATAAATAAGCAGGATAAGCAAAAATAAACACTAAATAAGCTGAGCTACAGTAGAATAAGCAAAAATGGAAAAGTAGAAAAACTTACAAGGGTCCTTAGCTTATGGCTATGAAATAAGCTTTTCAAAGCTTAAAAACCAACCCTAATACTTCCCATGAAGCTCTAAACCAAGGCCATCCCTTATAAACCTTGCTCCTTTTGATTTGACAGATTCTTGATATTTTTGGATTTTTGAGTTTTTTGACAGAAAATGAAAATGAGCTTTTATATGAGCTTCTAATCACTTAAAAGCTTATATAAGAGCTTAAACTAGGTATTTAAAAGACAAGAAGCTTAAATGACAAGTATTTAAGAAAAGCTTTAAAATTGCATAAAATTAATTTGCAAGTATTAAAAGACAGAAATTAAAATGACAAGATAATTTAAATGACAATGTATTAAAATGACAGTATTAAAATGGTACAAATTAAGGTTTACAAGCTTTTGCCTTCTAAACACAAAAATTCGACAAGACTAAAATAAGCTAACTAGCCTACTATTTATACTAAGTCTTGAGTCCTCTTGGTGTGTTTCTTCACTGAGTACTTCAAGGAGTGTTTTTGTTGTGTGAGAGAGATCAAAAACCAATCTTAGCCATCCAATTGCCTTTGTGCCCAAGTAAAATGATCCTGTCCATTGATGTTTTGTCTTTTTCACCAACCAATGGTGTTGAGGGGGATTGCCAAGGTGTCATGGGGTGGGGATGGAATAGTGATGGTTTTGGCTGGAAGTGAACAATAAACGAGGTGGGAGGGGGGGGGGGGACAGGGGAGATAAACAGTGGATTTGGGCGGGAAATTTTGTTTATAAGGGTGCAGGGTGTTAGTTTGGGAGATAGACAGATTTGGTCCTCCATCTTGTATACTTTGATTACATCACAAGTCCTTGTGGTGTTATACTTTTGGTGGCTAGGAAAATTCAGTCCCCCAACGTGTATTGTTTCATTGCAATGATGGTCCTTGTGACTAACGAAAGTTAGGGTTAAAGGCTTTTGATGGGTTAACGGGGTTTAATTACTTGGGCCTTTTGGATTTTACTTTAGGCCGGTTGTAATAAAAGGAATTTTGGGCCCATTGGTCTTCATAATGTATAAATGGGTTGACCCGTCCCATTAGATGGATACGGGTGGGCCCATTTATTATTTCTTTGATTTCAGATTTGACTTGACCTTTGACTTTTGTCGGTTTTGACTTTGAATTTTTCTTGGTTGACTTTTTGGCTTCGATTTGACTTTGTCTTTTCACGCTTTTCCATTCCGTGCTCGGTTTTGGTCGTTTTGGCTTGATTTTTCGTCCTTTTCTCGGATATCCGTTTCCTGCACAATATAGATGAAAACATACAAATACAAGGTATTTCTGGTACGCTTTTTGTCATTTAAGTCCGGTTTTAAAGGTAAATGGTATGTGTATTTAGGCACATACCAGAAAGTAAAGATGTGCTAGATAATTATGACTGTTTGCTTCCAAGACATGATTGTTCTCAAAACTCGTATTATGACTAATTGATGTATGAATTATCATCTATGATTTCCTTTTAAACTAGCTTTGGATTAAACCGTGTTGGCCTTGTGAATTATCTAATTACTCCTTAGGTTTGGTAAAGATTGAAAGTCTTATGTATGATTTCCTATTATTTATGTATTTTGCTTTCTCCATTAAGGAGTGTTTGGTTAATGGAATTTCTTAGGATTAGAACACTATGCTTTCTCCATAAGCCCTAGGATAATCCAATACTAGTATTAAATCTAAAAATGAAGAGGAAAAACAGGAATAGATATGCGTTTAGACCGCTACTAGAAAAATATATATTTTAAGAAATTTGACAGCTGCAGCCGGTTCCTTCTGCAGCAAAGCCGGTTCCTTCAGGGACAAAGGAACCGGTGCTGCCGGTTCTACAGTGAGAATTCTCATTTTTGGGTGATAGCTTTGTAATCTTAGCTCATAAAAGTGTTAGTTAGACCTGTCTTAATGTATCTCAATCCCTGGCTATTTCTTGTTTGACATAAAAAGGAGCCTAAATAATTATGTTTTAAGAAAAAGTAGTGGTTTAGTCATTTAATGCTTTGCATGGGCTTTGAGTATAAGTTTTAAACTAGGAAAAGCTTGTTATCACCATCCAAATCTGCAAATAACCTCTCTTAAATCTCCCTCCTTGATAATCATGCCTTCAAGTGCTAACTCTTCTACCCAAAATTCTCTAGGAAAAATGCCTAAAACTGACATCATTGATCTTTCATCAAGAGAATCCTCAC
>BQNB010102132.1:0-24315 GCA_026074375.1 Tanacetum coccineum
ATTGCAACAACAACTTCATTGCTTGCAACACGTAAGAATACAAATGTTGTTGGCTCAGCGAGTGGAGTCTCAAACATCACACCTCGACCAGTAGGACGTCCTCGCAAATTTCAAAACACAACACATACGCCTACATTTGAAAGAACACCATCATTGCTTGCAACACCTCAGCATTCAAATGTTGTTGCTTCCTCGAGTGGAGTCTCTAAAATCACACCTGGAACAGTAGGACGTCCTCACAAAGTGCAACACACAACACGTACGTATGATAAATTTTGTTCAACTTTTATATCTATTAAGTCTGAACCAGTATTTTGAATTGGTAGCTTTTATTTTATTCGCAGCCACAACGAAAACGCCTATGGTAATGATGACACAATCATTGTTTGAAACACCACAGCATACAAATGTTGTTGGCTCATCCGTTGGAGGCTCAAACAGCACACCTCGACCAAGGGGACGTCCTCAAAAAATTCAGTTAGAAACACGTATGGCATTTGTGGTATATCTACTTTTTATATTTAGTTTATATTAGTATTTTTAATGTTAGGAATTACAATTGTTTTGGCAGCAACAACAAAAACCTTACCATTAACAAGTACACCTCGACCTACAGGATGTCCTCCCAAGTCTGATATCCTCACATGTAAGACAAATGTTGTACATCTTCTATATGTATTAAGTTCATATGTATTTTTTACTTTACATATGATATATTTTTAAGCAGCAACGGCAAAGACATTTGCGAATACAAGTACACCCGCATGTCATCCTGTACGTGAGCAATTAAATATTGTTGAATCATCCAATACAATCTCAGATATTTCACTTCGACGTCGTGGACGTCCACACAAAGTTCATATCCCCACACGTAAGACGCATGTCATAATTTTTGATATTTTTATTTACTCTATATTTATTATTTAATAACTAGTGACTTTTTTTTCCAGCAACAAGAAAAACACCTCCAATTTCTACTACATTGAAAGGTATACAATTTTACTCAGCATTAACCAAACTGATAAACCTCTTTGTAATTAATTACTAAATTCAAATAATTTATATTAAAAATGCAGGAAAAATTCCAATGAACAATCATCGTTCAAGGTTTCATATTAACACTCCAGTCAAGTTTAACATAGGTAAAATGCATGAACATTCATCCTATTGTGAACAATGATTATCAATACGTATATTATGACTATTTGATGAATTGCTTGACCAATCATATCTTAACAAAAAAAGTATATTGATAACAGGCTCAACATCTGCTATGCATCAACAAAAAGGGAAAAGTGTTCGCATGAAATTGTCACGTCGTATTAACTTCAATGATACAGATGATGAAGATGAAGATGAAGATGAAGATGAAGTTGAATCACAAAGTAATCCATTTGAAGGAATATCTAATGGTACTAACTTAATAGACATGTTAATTAACATTTACTTATATTATCCGCACTCTTTTTATATGATACAACCCTTAACTGTGCACATTAACAGAATATCGTGATCATGGAGATCCAATATTTGGATGTGAATCTTGTGGTGCATTGTTATGGCATGCGGAGTCTAGCGTAGGAAATACACATAGCAATTCAGAATCATACTCTTTATGTTGTGGAAGAGGAAAGGTCATGTTGCCTACTGCCCTGAAGAATCCACCAAAACTTTTGATGAACCTTATTAACAGAAAGCATGCTAAGAGCACGAACTTCATAGATAATATAAGGCGGTACAATTCAATGTTTGCGTTCACGTCTATGGGTGGCAAACAAGACAAGTCGGTTAATACCGGTCGTGGTCCATATTGCTATAGGATACAAGGAATGAATTACCATAGAATGGGTTCTTTGCTTCCTGATGAAGGAAAGCCTCCAATGTTTTCACAGCTTTACATTTATGATACTGAGAACGAGGTTCAAAACAGGATCAAATTTGCAAGGTTCGTTTCTAATACAAAACATCAACTTCTTATACTAGAGTGCTTCATTTTGTTTTGATTCTTTCAATGTGTTTACTGTAATGAATTATTGTTGTACCTAAAGCATAATTTTTGTGAAACAGCAACGGAGAATCTACATCATCAGGCAAAAAGAAAATTGACCACCAGCTAACAACTGAAATACGCGACATGCTTGATACAAATAATCCGCTGGTTGCTAAGTTTCGAATGGCTGGTGAGCGTTTTGTGTCTAAAAAAATCAAAATAACGTAAGGCTAAGACTTATTGGCACAAGGGATCGAGATGGAAGAAAGTACGATCTACCAACTGCTTCTGAGGTTGCAGCTCTTATTGTTGGAGATTTTGACTCCACGGAACATAAAAGGGATATTATTCTAGAGAGGCAAGGTGGCGATCTGAAACAAATAAGTGAATTGCACCCCTCCTATCTTGCACTACAGTATCCATTATTGTTTCCATATGCTCAAGATGGATATCGTACTGATATATACCATCGCGGCGTTACTGACTTAACGCCAACAAACAAAAAAACACGAGTATCTATGAGAGAGTGGTTTGCATACCGCTTGCAGGACAGACCGAAAGTTTACTCCATGATACTTAATTCACGTAGATTGTTTCAGCAATTCCTTGTGGACGGTTACACAATGATCGAGTCGGAAAGGATGTCATATATACGTAGAGAGCAAAGTTGGCGGCTGATCCAGATTCAGGTGTTACAATCAGAGGTAAAAAAGTTGTTTTGCCATGCTCATATACAAGAAGCCCAAGGTATATGATGCAAAATTATCTAGATGCCATGACATTGTGCAAAAACTTTGGATACCCAGATTTGTTCATAACGTTTACGTGTAACCCCAATTGGCCTGATATTGCACGTTTTGTCGCTGGAAAGGGTTTGAAATCTGAGGATCGTCCTGACGTAATAACAAGAGTATTTAAACAAAAACTTGACAGCCTGATGAAAGATTTCAAAGAAAAGCGTTGGTTTGGGCGTCTACGAGGAGGTAAATAATTCATAACTAAACGTCTTCTTATTTTATAAAGCTTTTTATAAAAAAAACTAGGCAGTAAGTTACTAGAATGAAATTAAGTTAAAGGATGTTTTTGTAACTTTCTTAGGTTTTGATAAGTAAATTAGTTATCAGACACATTAAAAGGAATCCCCTAAAATGGCCTAAAGTGTGTTTTTAGATTTGATTTGAATACAAGTATAATGGTGAAAATACTCAAATACTAAAAAATAACAATGTTTATGCAGCGGTTTACACGGTCGAGTTCCAAAAAAGAGGACTTCCACATGCTCACATATTACTTTTTCTGGAACCAGAGGATAAGCTAACAACCGCAGCCCACATTGATAAATATATATCTGCGGAGATACCCGATAAGGATGAAGATCCTGAATTGTATCAGATAGTGACCGATCACATGATGCATGGCCCATGTGGTGCCGAACGTCCAAGCTGTCCTTGCACGGTTAACAACAAATGTACAAAGAAGTTTCCTAAACAGTTTAACGAAACCACATTTATTGATGAAAGTGGTTACGCAATATATAAAAGAAGAAATGACGGTTGTACTATCCAAAAAAGCGATCAAATTTGCATAACGGTTATGTAGTACCTTACAACCCGGGTTTGCTACGATGTTATCAGTCTCATATAAACGTCGAATGGTGCAACCAGATTGGTTCTATAAAATATCTATTCAAGTACATAAATAAGGGTCCAGATAGGGTTACTGTCGCTGCAGAAAATGAAGAAGTGGATGAGATTAGTGACTATTATGATTGTAGGTATCTTTCGGCATGCGAAGCAGCGTGGAGGATATACGGCTTTGACATACATTACAGGTTTCCACCCGTTGAGAGGTTATCGTTTCACTTGCCTAATGAGCAATCGGTCATATTCGATGAAAGTGAAAGTCTTGACTACACACTTGATAAGGCGTCGGTTAATGAAACAAAGTTTCAAGCTTGGATGGAACTAAATAAGACAGATACTTTTGCACAAACACTTCTTTATGTTGAGATTCCAAAGTATTATGTGTGGAAACATGATGAAAAGGTTTGGCAAAAGAGGCAAAAGGGTGAAAGTATTGGACGTATACATCACGTACCTCCTTCTTGGGGTGAAATGTTTTATTTGCGAGTATTGCTTAACAAGGTTAGAGGCGCTACGGACTGGGATGATTTCAAGGAATTTGAGGGCGTTGTTTACCCTACATTTAAAGACGCTTGCTATGCTCGCGGTCTTTTGGAGGACGACAAGGAATATATTGATGGGCTGTTAGAAGCAAGTCATTGGGGAATGGGAAATTATTTGCGACGTTTTTTTGTTATGCTAATTATGACCGATGGTATGTCTCGCCCTGAATTTGTCTACGAAAAAACATGGCATGTCATGGCTACCGATGTTGAGAGTATCGAAAGAGTTAAGAAGAATGCTCCAGGTATTTCAAACTTTTACATTTTTTATGATTATTTAACATATGATAATTACATAATGACCAAATTTTAAGTCGTAAAGAGTAAGTACCTAACAATGTTAGAGTGCATCTTACTTTTTATTATATCCTTAAACATGTAAAAAATTTCATATCATTTTGCATACTAACTGACTAATATCATTTAAATTGCAGAATTGGTACTTTCAGATGAGGCCAAGAAAAACTACTGCCTTTTATATATTGAGCACATGCTTCTAAGTAACAACAAAAGCTTGAAAAATATCCCAAACATGTCGTTCCCTACAGCAGAATACACCATGGACGGATATAACAGGTTGGTGCATGATGAACTTTCATACAATACAGACGAGTTAAAATTAGAACACAAAAGACTCTACGTTACATTGACAGATGAACAAAAAGGAATATACGGAACTATAATGGATTCTGTTGATAAAAACAAAGGAGGGATGTTCTTCGTATACGGATATGGCAGGACAGGTAAGACTTACCTATATAAGACTATGTCAGCGGCATGTCGTTCAAAAGGAGGAATCGTTTTAAATGTCGCATCAAGTGGTATTGCGGCACTTCTCTTGGAAGGTGGTAGAACGGCTCATTCTCGGTTTGCTATACCAATTAATGTTGTCGAGGATTCGATGTGTAACATTTCCGCAGATAGTGAGTTGGCTGAGTTGCTAAGGATGACTAAACTAATTATATGGGATGAGGCTCCTATGGTCAATCGACATTGTTATGAGGCGTTTGATAGGACAATGCGAGATATTTGTCGCACAGATCCATCAACGCCTTCTGAACAGGTTTTTGGTGGAAAAGTTGTCGTGTTTGGTGGAGACTTCTGACAGATCCTGCTGGTTGTACCAAATGACAGTCGACAAGATTTGTTAGCCGTGTTTTTATTAAAGTGATGGTCATTAAATATTCCCGAGCCTTGTATAAGTAAAACGTAGTTTACGGGAATTTAGTTAAGCTAGTTGGGCCTAGTTGTCGGGCTCAAGCCCATTTGTTCTATGAACCGGCCCAACTCAAAGCCCACAAGAATAGTCCACTCTTGTAACTATTTAAAGCCCTCTCCAAGTGTGGAGAGGGTGTTGCTTCTCATTTTTCTTTTGTGAAACAAGTAACCATTTTTCTTCTTTTTTACTTTCTCTCTCTAAAATCTATTTTTCTTATTTTTGTGTTTGAGGTGATGAAATGATATCCTAACAAGTGGTATCAAGAGCCAAGGTTGGGTTAAGTGATTTGGTTGTGGTAATTTTTTTAGCTTATCATTCGGTATTTTTGTTTGTTTCATCTCGTCATAACAGTCCATTTTTCTTCAAGTCTTTCTATTTCTCTCGTAGCTAGTAAACACAAGACCGTGTTCTTTTCGTTTGGACCGATCGTGTGGAAAAACTGTTGCATCGAGCGAGTGGAAATTTTCGAACCGAACGAGTGAACTTTTGTGAAGATCGAATCGGAAAGTTTTGAAGGACCGAACGAGTTCCTCTCTATAGGATCGAGTACGAGGAGAATTACTGCGAAGATCGAACAAGGAGAATTCTTGAAGGATCGAACGAGGAGAATTTTTGAAGGATCGAACGAGGAGAATTCTTCAAGGACCGAACTAGATTTCCCTTCAAGGATCGATCGAGTGAATTCATTTGTGAACCGAACGAGAGGATCGAACCACTTGAACCGATCTAGCAAACGATCGAACTAGCGACGACCGATCTAGAGAGGATCGAACTAGTTCAAGGACCGAACTAGATTTTTCTTTTAAGGATCGAACTAGTTGAACCGATCGAGAGGATCGAACTAGTTGAACCGATCGAGAGGACCGAACTAGCGTCGACCGATCTAGCGTAGGACCGAACTAGCGATGACCGAACTAGCGATGACCGAACTAGCGTGAACCGAACTAAATTTAAAATTTTGTTTAACTTTTTTTTTCTTGATTTTGTAAAAATCTAGCGAAAAATATGATTTTTTTCTCGGTTTTAATCAAAGATCTGTAAAATCCCGTGAAATTGTTTTCCATCACATCAACAAATCACTTTTCCCACTAAAGATCCTTGTTTATCATTTCACATCATTTTTTTGCAATGTCGACTCAACAAGATATTTATGCAGCCGGTTCTGAAAACCGCCCTCCTATGCTTAACAAAGAGAACTACGTTCCATGGTCATCACGTCTCCTTCGGTATGCTAAGAGTAGACCAAATGGAAAGTTAATCTACAACTCCATTATGAATGGTCCCCTTATGTCTGACGAATGATTCCTGAACCAGTGATGCAGAACGGGAAGTACTGTATCTTGAAACGTTTTCAGAACAAACAATGATGAACTTACAGTAGCAGAAATTTAAACCGATGGAAGCAGATGAATCAAGCCAATTAGACCAGTCTTCTCGGTCCTTCCTGAAGAACATCTATGCTGCTGTTGATTCAAGTTGTGGAAACTGCTCAAAAATCTGTTACGTGTGCAACAAATGATAAATGTTCTGAATGGATTCATGAAAAGAAGCTAAGTTGTATTAATGAATGGGAAAGGTTTACTTCCACAGATGTGGAATCGATTGAGTCTTACAATCACCGTTTCTTAAGGAATTGATGAATGCTTTTAAGAGAAACAACACTTTCCTGAAAGATGCTAGTAATCTCAAGTTCCTAAACAACGACAACCAGAATGGAGTCGGCATGTTTTACGTATTGAGTTCATCAAACAAAGGACTTGCAAACGACAATATTACACTCAGTTTATATTTTCTTAAGTACAATCAAAAGGAGGTTATGATCAAGACTTAAACGCCTTGCAAAAACACCATATCCGCTAGCACCATGGCAAAAGTTCCAACAACCTTTCAACTATCAAGTGGTTCACCAAGATCCAACCATCACCAAGTACCTACATGCCAACAACCACAACCCATCAAAACAACTAAAACCCCAACAACCAAACATTCACCAGCGCTACATGCCCACAACCAATGCCCCTCAAGACATTACATGATCCCACAACCGCAATGAACATGTCACCTTATTTATCGCTCAAATCTAGGCATTCAAACTAAACTACTCAACACCGACCACAATAACCAGAGAATTCATCAAACCCTCATAAAACGCAGATTGCTCAACCGGGTATGAAATGATCCAAGACAGAACAGATGCGGATGGTTTGGAGCTAATGGTGGGAACATTTTAGACAATAGCTGGCAGAATGTTGGGTTTATCAAAATGATAAAATGCAGACATAATGTCAGAATCAGTTTGTTCAAGATGCAGTTCAGAATCAGGGTGTTCCAAGATATGGTAATCAGAATGGCCAAATTGGTGTGTTATCAAGATATTGGGAATGGAATATGTGTAGCAGCAACAGGGCTTGAGGGTAAGTGCGCCGGGGAATAATGGTAATCAGATAAGGAGGTGTTACAACTGAGAGGATTGGGTCATCTTGCTAGGAACTGTACAGTCAAGACCAATAGAAGGGATGCTGCTTTATCTTCAGACTGCAGTTGTTGATTGCTCTAAAAGGAAGAAGCGGAATCCAACGCCAAGCGAAGAGTTTGATTTAATGGCTGCGTGCGCAGATTCCTTGATGAAATTAAGGAAGTCAATGCAAACTGCCATTAATGATGGGATAATTTGCAGCAAGCATCGACATCAGGTACTCAGATTGACAAAGCTCCCGTCTATGATTCATACAGATCAGCTGAGGAACACAACTATTACATCTGCAATATAATGAATATATTTAAAAAAAAAAAAATATGTTAACTCAATAGGAGCAAGTATTACAGAGATACTCGAAACCCATTCCTGAACCACACCAAGTACAACAAATGACCAATGTTATTCCTGACATCTCCGGTGTGGCACAAGAGGGGGAACAGTAATCAACATCCGTTGCAACTATTGGAGGAAACACGTGCTTACTTTGAATCACAAATAATAATTTGGCACTTAAGATTGAAAAAGGTCAACTTTGGTCAATCGCAAAATGAAAAGAAATAAATGCTCTGATTTGACCACTGAGCATGCTAATAAAAAAAAAAAAAAAAAAATAAAAAAAAACAAAAAAAGAAAAAATAAAAAGAAAAAAAAAAAAAAAAAAAAAAAAAAAAAGAAAAAAATAATAAAAAAAAAAAAAAAAATAAAAAAAAAAAAAAAAAAAAAAAAAGAAATCGACAAGAAAAATTGTATGAAATTAGTCAAGAAAAATATGCAAACTTGAAAGATGTTAATCAAAATACGGTTTAATATTCAAGAACAATGTTCTTACTAAAAAGATAAGATGCATCTTCAATTTAAGTTCCGAAACAAATAACGACTTTGAATGAGGAAATTTACAAATTTAAGTAACCACTTTCAAAAACCGGAAAAATCACTGTTTTCTTCTCTTCTTGAAGAAAAGAAAAAAGTTGAATTCTGATTTCAAAATACGCGAAGACGAGCTTTCTTGGATAACATAATTCAATTGAGAATAAGATAAAGGAAATAGATAATATTTTGAGTTAAACGGTCAATCGATTCAATACGATGCACATGCTTATCAACCTAAGGACCAGACTCGTTTTACCACACCGAAACCAGAAAATGCATTAGGTTATCAAAATTCCTTTTTTATCTCAAGCAACTTCACGAAAACAACGAGTTTTTGTTAAAATTGCAAAGTGTTACATGAAAAGCAGATTCCCCTGTAGTGCATGATTCTGAAGAACACTGCAGCTTGCCACAAGAGAGTCACGCCAAAAAAGAAACAACTGAACAAAAATAAAACCGGCAAACTAACAAAGATTAATCTCTTTCGGATTTTGTTTCACAAAACGGCCAAGTCACAAGAAGAGTGTGAATTTTGTAAATACTATCCCAAAACGGCCACTGTTTCAAAATCGATTTTCCAAACCAAATGAAGAATTTTTGGATGACACTACTCTAAGTGTTGCAACGAAAATTATCTAAATGAGGTAAAAAGCACCATTGTGACTCGTTTCATCGTGTTTTCCAAACATAGAAAGACTTTAGATACACACAATTTTGGTCGTCCAGATGCTCAGCAAGAGATTCACAAAAATTTTAAAAAGAAGAAATTTTTCCTATCATCACCAAGTGGATTCAAGACTTCAAAATTTTGAAATACAATGTTTTGAAAAAGACGCAGCCAAATTTGTTTCGAGACTTTTAAATCTCTTTGCAAAAGAAGCTGATGAATCTCTTACTAAATACAATACATTGAATTGGAAAATGAACGTCTCTTGATAACAGTTGTTGTCAGTCAAGACATTATTCTATTGTGCCAACTCCATCGGTTTTGTAGATTCATCAAATCTCCCAAACTGAGCTTTGACCTTACGAACGAACACTTGAAATTGTATCATTAAAAGATAATGAAATATGCTAAAACTTTAGAATTATTGGTAACAAAAATTGTGAAGAATGCAAATTGACAAAAATTTCGTACGATAAAGCCTATAATGCTAATGGCACACAAGATCGAACAGTTTGCAAGCTCACGTTGGAAGACCAAAAGGGTAAAAGTAAGGATACTCCATGTGTATCAAAATACCCCTATCCCGTTGTCTCAGAAACTGAAATGAGAATGGTAGATTAGAGTTCAAAGGTCAGTTCGGAATATGAAAAGGAAATTGCTCAACTTAAGACCACATACAAAATCCTTTTGACTCTATCTCAGTTACACGTGGCTCATACTAAAACAATAATTGACCTCGTTGCAAAACCAAATTACAAAGACAACTGTCTATGAAAATGGCTAAGCTAAAGAGCCCCAATATTTGATAAAGTTACTGAACAATGGACACCACCAATGGTACGAGTTTACGAAACTGAAGTTTGCAAATCAAATCATACCTAGAGGAAAACCGTCTTTGCAACCTATAATAAAAAAAAAAATAAAAAAGAAAAAAAAAAAAGAAAAAAAAAAAAAAAAAGAGCTTGGATTAGGTTTTTTGTGTTACCCTGTTTTGTGAGACAACCTAATGCATTTCATCTGAACAACAACATCATCGAAAAAAATCGGTTCCTCAAAAGGTTTGATTAGACGAATGGATTTGACAAAACCAGTCACTTCAAACGTCAGTACCCACCACCACAAGAAATCAAAATTATGAAAACATAAAATGTATTGCCCTCGGAAATGTATTAGGATTCAACCTTTCGAAGCCTTCTAGGAAGAAAATAATGTCCCTAACAAGTAGAGCGAGCGATTTAGACAAATCCAATCAACCTTTTCACAACCCAAGTCTCACTAAGAAAAGATGTTAATTCTGACTCAAATGGTTTTTCTTCAACAGGAGTAACAACACCGCTAAGACCAGAAGGACCACCAGCCTAGGAGCAATACAAAGAATATAAGGTTCCCCTCTGTGTCTAAGGGAAGTTGACAACAAGAATACAAGAAGTTTGAAGTAGAAGAAAACACCATAGAATTTACTGCTTTCTAAGAATAAGAAACATATGTCCAACTGAATGTAAAACACGTCAACTTGATAATTCGAATGATAAATCCTGAAGTTATTTGTGCTAGAGTGTAAGCAATGTTTTTAATCACGCTTAATCATGATGTATGTATGCATAATCTGTGAATGACATGAATTCTCGTGGCAGAAAACCAAGGCAAATATTCAAACACAAAAATCAAAAAGAAACAACAGCCAAAGGATATAAAGCCTAAGAAAGTAGGGTCCAACGAAAGACATGCTTCACACTAGCCTAGTAAACCTAATTTTTGCTTTAGTGGTCACCAACTGAAAGATTTTTTGACATAAAAAAGGAACAATAATCGCAACCAGTGAATCTGAGAGTCAATCTTACTCCTCTAATGGTGATAATGCTTGTACTTCTAACCTTTGGAACCTAAAATCAAAAACGGTTTTCCAAATTCTACATTCCTTTCTTGCAGTTATCCAAATTTGTTTATGGTGGCGTCGACTGGTATGCTCCAAGCATATGACCGAGAATCTAAAGCTTCTCATCAATTTTGTCTAGAAGTTTTTTAGGAACGTTTTTCAGTTTGATATATTGTGAGTATAATTAAATTTCTTTGAAATGATCGATGTTGCTGCAATTCTGGGTTTCGGTGAATCTTCAATGGGGAAATATTTTGATCACCAGGGTTTATTTCGTTGAGGGCTTGGGGCACAATCTGTTCTCAGTTGGGCATTTTGTAATTTCATATTTATAGAGTTGCCTTCAAAGGAACTACTTGTTTTGGTCCAGAAATCTAGAAGAGTATGATTTTGTTAAAAGGAAACCGTTCAACAAACCTTTACACCATCAATCTCCATGAAATGGCCTTTGCATCCCCAATTTGCCTCATGGCTCAAGCAACTTCTACCAAGTCATGGGTTGGCATCAACCGTTATCCCACCTTCAATTTGACTACCATCAATGGACCTTGCCAAAAAAGATCTTTTCTCCGTCTCCAAAAATTCAAATATTATAAAGAACAAAACCTTTGTCCCTGCATGTGAAGCTAGGAAAAAGCAAAAGGGCATCTCACCCACCCAAACCAGATTTCCAAATTTCTGAAGCAGAAGGTTAACACCTTCTTCATATGGATTTAATGTGGTCCAATGAGAGAACATGCTAGCATAAATGGAAAGCGATATGTTTTGTGATTGTGGACGATTTCTCCTTGTTACACTTGGTACATTCTTTTCCTTCTCAGATCAAAAATATTAAGCACCCAGAAGTATTAAAACCCTTCTGAATGAATTACTGTCCTTCTTTAGTTCACCTGTGCATCAATCATAGAACCGATAACGGCAACAAATTCAAAAATCAAAATCCTTAGAAGAATAAACTTTGGATAGTGTTGGCATCGTCTCACCAACGTCCTTTTCTGTCCGACCACCTTCAAAAAATGGATTCGTGCAACGAAGAAACCGAACGTTAGTAGAGGCTGCCAGAACAATGTTGATTACACTCGTGCAACTGTAATACATATGGGCTGAAGCGATTGCAACTCATACTCTAGAGTGCTACACCTCAAAACGCTTCCATCATTCCACCGGTCGATTTAACAAACCACATACGAGTCTTAATTAAAACCAAGAAAACCGGAATATCTCCTTCTGCATGTATTCGGGGCACACTGTAATCCCCAAGAATGAACGTGTGAAAGAAAATTGGGAAGTCTAGGTGCAAAAGGTGAATATTGCTTTTTCATTGGTTATTCTGCTGATTCCTGTGCTTACAGGGTTTACAACCGACGGACAAAGAAAATCATATGAGACAATGAAATGTTCCATTTGATGAGCATACATTTCACCAATGGCTTTTAACAAAGCATTCAAACCCGGGCATTCACAGCATGGACTCTGGACAAATCAGTTCAGGACTCGATCTTACTTATGCTCCGTCAACAATAACAACTCAAAAACCAACTGAAGGTGAATTGGATTTACTGTTTGAAGCTATGTATGATGGATTTTTATATGGTGGGTCAACCAGCATCTGCTCCAAGACCTTAGTCTCCGGCTGCTCAAGCACCTCAAGTTCTCAGACTCCAGACTGCAACCTACAACTACAGTAAACACCACAACCGACACCAATAATTACATCCTCTCAAGCAACAATTTTTTCAAATACTTCACAGGAGTTGACGAGCTACACACACCATCAACATGTCAATCAAACCAGCAAAAATTGTTGACAATGTTCAAAATGCATGTTCGATGAAAAACCGTTTGTAATCCTATGGCTACTTCCACCACAGTATGCTGATACTCCCAATTATTCCTCTCAATAGTGATTTCCATGTACATGCATATGTTTTACCAACTATACCCTATGAATTCAATGGACTAGAGGATACCCCTGGAACAAGTGATCGGAGAACCCACCCTCGACCAGTTTGACAAGAATCAACTGCGATCCGATTGGTGACATGTGCAATGTAACGCATAACGGTAAGCATTGATGAACCCCAGAATCAAAGAGCTATGACCGACCCTGCATGGAATTGAATCCAATGCAAGAAGAGCTTCTTCATTTCAAAAGGCTTGATGTATGCGGTGTATAGTTCTTTCTTCCGGATAACATAAAACCTCTCACGTTGAAATGATTATTCAATAAACAAGCATGATTAAGAGAACACTGGTCAATCCGAAACCCAGTCACGTTTGGTTGTGAGAGAACCGCCAAGAGAGAAGAATAGATTTTGAAGAATCCTTCGCTCCACTGTTAGCAAAATGAAGCTAATTAGGAATATTTTGGCAATATGCTCACACAAATTTGTTTCACTGTGTTTCAAATGGACGTGAAAACGCTTCTTGCATGGACGCTAAAAGAAGACGTATCGTGTGTCAACCTGAAGGTTTTCACCGATGCTGACCCTTCCAAGCCATGTCTTAACAAGAAAATAGAAGTCACTAATATGGGTTACACGGCAAGCACCTAGGGCATACACACACGCGATGAAATGTCAACTTTTCACCTACAGAATCACTTCTTCAAAGGCAAAATTGATCCAACTTGTTTTATAAGACGCTATGAAGACGACATCATAGTGTAAACAATTCCTACGTTTGGATGATATTATCTTTGGTTCTACACACCCTAGGTATACCCAACTATTTTTACTACCATCATGAAAAAGCCGCTTCGAAATGGCGATGATGGGGGAAATGGCGTTTTTCTTTGGTTTACAAGTTAACCAATCCCCCCGAGGAAATCTTTAAAAAACCATTCTAACTACGTGCAAAGAAACCTTAAAAAATATGAATGGAATCATTGTGATCCCGATGGTACTCAATGTAGATCAAAAGGACAAGCTTGACCATTGATCAAAATGGGTCCCTACCAGTCGATGCAACAAAATATCGTATCAATTAATGTGTGCCCTAATCCTCTTACGTCCAGTAGACCGGCACATTGATAAACAAGCTACTTGTATTTATGTGCTCAGTAACTCAGGCTAAGCCAACCGAGAAGCACCTCAAGGAAGTTAAAAGGATCTTCCGTTATCTCAGAGGAACAGTTAATGTGGGTCTCTGGTATACGATGGATTTCTATTCTGGTATTGAACTTAACCGGATTTTCAGATGCTGACAAACAATGCGGGAGTAAGACACCTTCCGAGTACTTTTCGGTGGAGCTCAATACTGAGGCGAAAGTTGTTACTGGTACCTCAAAGAAACAATACTGTACTGCGCTTCTACCGCGGAAGCAGAATATGTGTCCACTATCCGTTTGCTGTGACCAAGTCCCTTTGGATGTCTGACACAGTTTAACGGAACAAATGCCTTTACTTCACCAGATCCAATCTTCTGTGATTGAAATCAGCCATAAGCCATATCCTACAACCCGGTCCAACACTCAAGAACAAAACACATAACATCGCTGTCCGCGTACCATTTTATAAAGGAACACGTGTAATGGTACGATTGAACTGTATTTGTCAAGACAGATAAACCAACTGGCCCGACCCTATTCACTAAGATCTTCCATAACTGATTTTCAACATTGGTTTTTTCCGTCCGCCCTTGGTATTCGCAGTTTATCACCTAAAGAATTGAAATGTCTTGCACAATCTCAGTAATTCTTAGTTTATATTTTATCGAAAAACAAAATACAAAATATAAACCAAGAAAAACTAAATATAAAACATAAAACTTATAAAAAACAAAATACAAAATTCAAAAAATTTCAAAACATACAAAAAAGAATCTTCTCCGACATGTCCTCCTCCGACAACGATAACATTGCGCACCTAGAAATGTTTTGATATATTACAACAGGGTTGAAATAAATGAATTCGAGCGAGAGTTTTAAAATGCTTTCAAAAACATGTCCTTTCTCTTTTTCTTCTAAAACGACTTCTAAGTAAATGTCATCTTGAGAACTCGTCCTCCAAAGAAAGTAAAAATGATCATTTATGTACATTTGATCCTAAACCTCGGAAGCTCATATCATTCTCTGTCTTGAGCAAAGTCATATAAACAATCAAAGTTTTGATGCTCAAGAGAGTTTTTTTAAGGAAAATGATGGTAAATTCAGATATATCTCACATAATTTTTCCTGTAGAGCACTATTTTTCAAGAGTATTCTCAAAAGAAAATTTTCAAATTCTTTCAAAATTGTGTGCCCAACAAACTCCCACTCCAAGTTTTCAATTCTATACTATTATTGAGGGGAGTATAATAAATGATCTTTCTGCATGCACTCCTGTTCTCTCCATACTTTGTTAAGGCTTCATGTGGAATTCGGACATTAACTTGTTTTTAATTCCCCTAATTGTCAAAAATTGTAAACACATTGCAATTTTTTGATGGGGGGAGAAAAGTGAATAAAATGGTGAACAATACGGATTAATAATGATACATCTACAATCTATAAGTGCGTTCCTAAACCTCGCATGTGCAAAACACTTTCATAATATGGTGCATATGTGTAGGGGGAGCTTTTTGGTAACTCTGGAAACTCTACAATGTGTCATCAAACGATTACCAACACGATTGATTGATTTTCATCAATGGTGTATTGATCTTCCAGGCAAAATCTCAAAGAACCGAACCAATCTATTATTCTATCTTCTCTAGGGAGTTATAAGCGGTTTAGGTTAGGTATATATTCGTTCCATGAATCCAGCATGAATCGGAAGGATCTACCCAGGAACACTCCCATTAAGATAAGATTAGAAAGTTTCCAACTATGATTGAAAAAGGAGTAAAAGGATAATAAGTGTATAGAGCTGACTGAGATGGAGCTAGTGGCTAGGAATAAACCCCAAAAGAACTAGTCATGAAGTCTCGGTAAGCACTGAAGGGTTCGAAGAATGGAAAAGAATTGTAAGGTCAAAGGGGGGGGGTATGTTAGGGGAAAAGAAAGAAGCCCCTCGCTCTACCAACATGCCTCACCATATTACAACCTTAGGCAAAAAAACCGTCAATGCATAAACTATCGATAATCACAAAGAGTATTCTGATATTTGAAGACAGTCACATGGACCCCAGTATGCCAAAGCACAAGCCTTCCCCTTAGTCCCACTACAGAATCTCTCAAAAGATTTCTGTTTCATTTCTCACGAGATCAACACATTCTATCCGCTTTTCTCATACCGAGAAAATCGTTGAAATTGAAAAGTTTGGCAGTCCCTCCAGCCTACTACCCTGATTACCAAATAGACAAAATGTGCACCTGATAGAGACTAGACAAGAATCTTTTGAGAGAAACTTGAATGGCTGGGAAGGGTTGTGCATTGCATCACTGGGTCCATGATGTCTTTCTTTAATACCAGTATTCATCTTTCTGATAACTAATAGCATATGTATTGACATGATTTCTGCCTTAAGTTGTATGCGGGGCTTCTTTCTTTTCACCCTTTATCCTTACATTTCTTTTTCATTCTTCAACCCCTTTAATGTTTACTAAGATGTCCTTACTAACACCTTGTTGTGATTGTTCCAGTGTTAGCTCATGCCTTAGTAAACATTATTCCCTTTTCTCATTCATCTCCAAATCATACCTAATGACTGTTATTTCTAACTATAGAGTGTCCTTGGGTAGATCCCTCAGGTTCTGGTTGGATCATAGGACAATACCTAACCTTAACCACCTTTTGACTTCAGAATCGTTGTGAATTAGTTGGTTGTGGGGATATGATCGTTACCATAAAACCATTTGAAAATCATTCAAAGTGTTTAATAAATATCAATCGTTTGACACTTTGAAAGTTTCATCTTTTGAAAACCCCCCCTTCACACGTGCATCAATATTCAAAAGTGTTTCGCACATGTAGGTAAGAGTAAAAGCACTCTGAGTCTCTTAGATCACTTATTATTTTTCTTGATCATATTTTAATCATATTTTCTCCCCTTATTTTAAATAAAAACATCTTAGTATTTGAAATACTAATGTGTGTTTTACAAGCTTTAAATTTATAATACTAGAAATACCGATTTACTAAAAACACAACACGGGTAAGTATACCCTTTCGTGTACAACATAGCTTAGGTAAGTCCAAGTCATCCTAAGAGAATTGAAGTTTTCAAAGTTTGTAATTAAGGTGCCAAGGCTAAAATGATTGTCACTTATCAAATTAACCAAAACGTGCATATATCGAATATTATAAAGAAAGCAATAAAAGGATGATTCAAGCAAAATATTAAAGTATGTTTGTTTATGCAATGATCACTAAGACAATGATATGTTTAGGATAGTGTTTATAAGTTTAGAAAGCAAGATAACACAAGTTACAAATCCTTTTGGCCTTTAAGTGTAACTAGTGATTATATCGATTAAAAGCAACAAATCCTTTATACCTTTATAAGTTATTATAACCAATATATATTGTGGAATGATAGAACACATATATAAAAGAACCATTTCAGCCTATATTCTTATATCAAATATGTTTTACCAATTCAATAAACAAGTATCCAAACACTTCATATCTAAGATCACATAATGCCTAAACAAACATGAAATGACTACTCCATATTCAACATCATGATAAACATATTATATAGAGTAAACTCAAAATATTTCATCAATAATATGAATAAGAAAGTACCAAGTATCCGTAACGAGAAAATAAAGGGACAACACGTCCAATTAACCAAACACGCGACTAATAACCAAAACCAAAAATCAAGCCAATTATTCTAACAATAAAACAATACCCTAAAACACCAAATCCTTGCATTCTAAACTCATAATTATTGTCACTACACTTCTGGGATCAAGGAATACTCAGCCAATTCGTCTAACGTGGTGGTGATTATAGGAAATGGAGATTAAGGGTAAACTTGGTGTAAGTTTCACCCTTATGACTTTGATTCTTTCGCTTGCTTGACAATCCGTCAATTTCAGGTCATTATTTTATTCTCGAGTATTAATTATATTTTTCATTTTTATGTTGAGATATGAACTCACGACTAACCGGGAGAATTAGGGCTTACATGCGTAATTTACGTAACGTTTACAAAGAACCGGCGAATGCTATGTTAAGCATCGACACTTATATTTTTAAAACGCCATAGAAATAATTTTATTACATTCGTTTTTATTTTTCGTATTAGGTGCATTTTTCGTATTTTACGTAAAATCTTTACGATCAATGTTTATAATTATTATTCATATTGTACCGTACGTAATTTAAAATTTTCAGAAAAGTATCCCAATTAATGTAGAAATATTTTTACTTTGTTCGTTTTTACTTTGTGGTTCCGCCTTAACTCTCGGAATATTTTTCGCTAGTACCCGTTAGCCTCAAAACTACCTACCTATCTTAAAATTTATACACTAAACACCAAATATATCATTAATAAAACACAAATTGGTGAAAATCTCACATCCTTGTGGAGTGTCACAAGATGAAGCAAAGACTAGGACACTTGTCCTAGTCAAATGCATGTAATGCATGTTCAACTCATACAAAAGGCCTAACCATACTCTCACATCACATAATGCTAGTGAAACTTCACACACACTTTCTTGTTTCCTCTTCCTTGCCGTCCTAAAATCTCCACACAAACACCCATTTTATAATTTTTGAAGATCAAGTAAAGAAGAACACTAGTGAATATGACTACCTAGTGTAATCCTTATACTTTGGAAGTGATTAAGAAGGGTTTTCTAGGAAGGTTTTGTACACTTTGGGGCTGAAGTTACAAGTGTTTTTATAAAGTCATTTGGGTAAAGAAAATGATGGTCAATAGTATTTTTGGGTGAAGATTAAGCTTGGAGTTAAAGCTTTCATCAAGCCTTGTCTAGTTTTGATCATTTGATCATTTTCTACTCTTTTCCTTGTGGTAAAATTTAATGAGTCTTGTTTAAGTTTTATTTTGATTTCGAAATGTATATGTATATGTATGATGTATGATGATCAAAGAATAAAAGTGTTAATGCATGCATAGATCTAGGTTAGATCTAACAATAATGACCATTAAAACTAGTGAGAAAAGTATAAAATTTATAGGCTGTAATGAACAGTAAATTCCATAATTCTCAGAAGGTTTGAGGTTGGATTTGATAGCATGAGGTCATAGATAATTCTCTTATGAACATTTAGCAATTTGGATCACTTCTAGAGGACAAATAATGAATGAGTTATGATCAAAACACTAAAACTAGTCAATTCTGGACATGTTGTACAGATTGTGTAAAAAGTCACATTTACGAACTGAACCATTTAAAAAGTGAAAACTATGGGTTATAACTAAAGTCATGTAGATTCTAAATCAATTGGATAGTCAACCATCTCTTTATGATTTGTAAATGGCGTTAAAAATGGTGAAAGTGAAATTTCAACCCGAAATTGTAACATGATCTTTATGTATTAAAGTGTACATATGTATAAGTATAATCAAAAGATGTACTAAAATGAGTTTGAATCTGTAAAATAAACTTAAGTATGAAGCCAATCATATAAATATATAAATTATACTATTTATGGTTTATCAATTACGACTATCTTCGTAACACAAAAGTATACAAATTTTCCTAAAAACCCAAACTCTATATTATGTAAAATGGTTTTATGACTAAACCCCGAGATGGTAGGACTCACTTCTTGGGAGTTTTAAAAGGCTAATATACTGATCTAAATAATAACCCGACCCCGGGAACCCGAAAACTTATAATAAAAGTCGTTTATGAGCTAAAATGGACCCGTAAGGCTTATTGGACCACTAGGCCCAATGAAACAAAATGGACTATATTGACTTAGCATTAGGCCCAACCCACTTGGACACTATAAATGGACTAAGACCTGATCTTGAAAGACTAATATCTATAAAAGGGCTTGATGGACTTGCTTAATGGGCTTAATAGGCTTTTTGGGCTAATATGGACAATACTAGTTGAAATGGCTAAAAGTGGCAAATTAAAAATATGTAAAAGCTTAAGTATAAAATACTTACATCATATAAACTTGATCATCATGTTAACTACATGTATACATATATATTTACTTTATTTATGAGTTTTCATAATTATTACCAACTAGAAACCTAAGACCCGTTACTAATTGTATAGGTCTTGGTTGATCGACTCGCCTACTCCCGAAGTTCTTATTCATATCGCTATTCTCTTCCGACATCACTAGTGAGTTCATAGCCTCGCATTTAACCATTTTAATTGTTTTATAAACCCGCGAGGGGGATAACATGCTTGTTTTTAAAAATAGAACACAAGGGACCCGAATGTATGCTAGTAGCCTTGATTATTATAAGTTAGCTTAACTCGCTAGATAAAAGACCCGCGGAAATCATGAATTGTTAACTACCGGGTAATGGTAGACGCTTATACATGAAATAGTACTATTTGGAGGTTGCCACCTCCAATCCGTGACGACTGGCTATCGTCATGTGTCGGAGAATGACACCACGGATGCGTTGTATAGAGAGTAATATGCACTCATAGCGAGGGTGTATAGTGGGCATTTTTGTATTAGTTTGGTAAACGTTCAATGTCTTCGAAGGATTATATAATCCCCATATAACTTTGTCTGATCCACATCGTTTATGGTCTTGATGATTTTAAGAAAATATATACTTTGTTGTTCGGAATTTAATATATATACATATAAACTCTATGGATTCATCAACATTATTGTTGACATTTTTAGTAGCATGGTTTTATCTCGGTCCTTGAGGTAATTCGGAGGTGTATGAAGGATTTCGAGAAGCTAAATGATAATAAAATATTTTGAAGGCCCATTTAAAGAAAATCATTTGAAGAAAATATTTGAAAATGATGTATTGATTATGATAACATTTGGGACCTATGTTGTAAAACTTTTTATTTCGAATTACTATATTTAAAAACGTCTCTTTTCGAGTCGTTTTCTATGCTTGAGTTATTGTATTATGATGTAGCACCCTAAATGACCCTTCTGCTGATATATAAAAATGGGGTGTTACACTATCAGCCATCCAATCTCATTTTATTGCTTATTTCATCCTCTCATTTCAAGTTTAGGACCCCTCTGAACCCGCCTTACACCGTCGCATTCATCTATCGGTTCGTCATCCCCATATCCCCGTTACCGCTAGTGGGTTTTAATTTTAAAACCCTCAATTCAAATCTTTAAACTATCATACATGTATATGGCCCTTTCTTAACAATACAAGGTATAGATTTAATTTCAGACATTCATCCTCGCATCAGTAATTCATGTATCTTTCATGGGGATAGGCTATATGTATTTAATGTAGAAGTAGAAAGATGAAACTCAATATAATCAATATCAACGTTTATTCTCGAAATTCTTACGGGTCGTTAAGTCCGTGTTTACAGAATTCTTTTTGGTCTTAAGGATTCATGCAAAATAATTGTGATCTATTATTTATAGAAACACTAAAAAGCTAAATAAGAAAGAAGAAAGATATAATTGGAAAAAAAGGAAGATCTGTATATTTGGTATGTGCTTAATTACACATACTATTTTCCATTAAAAATGTGCTTAAATAACCAAAAACGTACAAAAAATACATTGTATTTGTATGTTTTGCATTTGTATTGTGCAGGTAAAGGATATCTAAGAAAAAGCCAAAAACAAAGCCAAAAACGACAAAACCGAGCACGGGAACGAAAAGAGCGTGAAGATAAGTCAAAATCAGAGCCAAAAGTCAAAAAGTCAAAGTCAACGCCGGGATACGGCATTGGGAAGAGCATGAAAAAACAAACCCGAAACCCTATCATGATAAAATGGACCGACCCGTACCCATTTTAGTGGGTTGGGTCAGCCTACTATATTTAAATTTAAACACTTTAGTCAAAAAGCCCAAAAATCCCATTTTTATTATTACACGGTCCTAAACAGTAATTACTAGCCAATCCTAAACCTTTAACAACCATTAAACTATTAACCACTTTTATACTTACACCATAGTCCTCAATGACTAACATTGTTAGTCCTTCAGGACTAACAGTTGCGGGACCAAAGATGAAAAATACAAGGACGATGCTTGCAATTGCACTATATAGGTTTAGGGACCATAATTGCCAATCACCAAAACCTTTACCCTGATATACCCTGCACCCTTAAACCCTTGTTTCCCGCTAAACCCTGAACCCCCTGTATAGTTCCTTGTCTTCTACCTCCTCCTCTACAACACCATGACAAAAAACCCTTCACCTCCAGCCAAAACATCACCCCCACCTTACCCCACTTCACAACACTCTCACAAAATCCCAAAAACACTATGGCAATCCTATAGTTTTCTATTAGACAAATGAAATCAAGGGTTGAGATCTATGAGATTGGGCTCCAAGGCAGGATTAAGGGTCAGGATAATGCTTGGTTTTCTCTCACAACACAAACATAACAAACACAAAGCTAAGAAGACTCAGAGCTTATAAAAAGAAAGAAGACAGAAGTAGTAGAAAGAGTAACTTAGAGTAGAATAGTTTTAGTTTTTACTTTTTATGTAATTTAAATTCTGTCTTTTTTTACTTTTGAAAGCCTTGTACTCAATTTTTAAATCAATGAAATTTATGTTTTTAAAAGTGTTTGTTAAGGTCCTTTGATTTCTTTTACATGTCATTAAGCTATCTTTGTTCAAAAAGTCATTTTCATAAGCTCTAATAAGCTTATATACCCTGTCTTACTCATAAAAGCTTTTACAAAAGCTTTTTATTAGTTTACTGTTTCATTAAAACAAGAATTAGAATTTCAGCTTATTTTGGATGATAAGCAAATAATGAAAGTGCTTATGGGTTATTTAGAATTGCTTATTTATAAGCAAGGGTAGGATTTTAGAGCTTATTTAAGTCATTCATTCCCTGTTTTGAGCAAGGAAAGAAGGTACACTTCACATTCCTATTTTAGCTTATTTACTGTGCTTGAGCTTATTCTTGCTTAATATCTGTTTATTTATGCTTATTAGTGTTTTTAATGGTTAGTTAATGCTTATTTGTCTTAATTCGCTTATAAACTGCTTATTGTGATTTGCTTATTTATAGTGCTCATATCTGTGTGTCTGTTGCTTAAAATTGCTTAACAATGCTAGTTGGTTATTTGTTTTTACTTACTTTAGCTTAAAACAACTTAATTTAGTTTAAAAAGTGGATTTGAAATTTCTAAGGGAGTGTCTGGGACAAGACTCAAAACGGGTCAAAAGTGGTGTTAAACCACTTTGGGTCATTAGGACAGTTTTAACATTCAATTTTAAGATAATTAAGTAAGTTTTAAAAGTTTTTAAAAGTTAAAAATAAGTTTTGAGGTGTTTTCTAAAAGTTGTCCAAATCTGTGATTCTTATATTTACTTAAGCTGTTTCATTTTGATGAAGTTTTTAGAATGTTGATTATGCTTCCTTAAGTTACCTAATGCAGTAGGAGAAGAGTTATTTAAGTGTCCTTTTGTATTTTGCCATTAGTGTACCTCTGTCATTCATTTTTCTAGTCCTTAAAAGGTCAAAATTCAGCAGCCATATTAGATAAGCTCCATTAGTTTTAAGTCCTGATTTTTAGTGCATAAGCTCATTAGGTGTCCTTCTTTATCAGTCTCAGCTTATTTTAGGTTTTAAAGTGCCTATACTAGCTGAAAAGTAAGCCTGCATATAGGCAATTGTCTTTAAGAGAAAAACCAATTCAGCATATGCTGAGTAAAACAGCATCCTTCATAAGCACTTTTCAAAGCTTATATGAATTTCAAACCCTGTTTTAATTGTGGATTATTGGAGCTTTTTGGATAGGCTTTTTAGGGTTATGGGTCAATAAGCCATAAGGATCCATCTTAGGGCTTAAAAATAAGCCCAAAAGTGGTCCCTTAGGCTGTTTGCCTGCAGTTTAGACCCTTTAGCTTATTTGCTTATTTAAGCTTATTTGCTTATTTAAGTTTATTGTTAATTGTTTTTGCTTAATTTAGGTTTAGTTCTGCTTATTAGGTTAGTTTTAATCAATTTTAGCTTAATTATCTTAGGGTAGA
>BQNB010102133.1:0-24315 GCA_026074375.1 Tanacetum coccineum
TTATTACATAATTATGCATTTAGTGTTTCTCTATTGTTGACACCATTGTGTTGTGATGGTATCCATGACGTTACGCCTCGTGTTTCTGCCTTGGCGGGGTGTGACATCAGCCATTGGCACTTCATCATATATGGGTCTGATATCTTCATCATCAGCATGTGAATCATTCTCTGATCTGTTGCTTGTATCCTGTTCTTTTGATTCTGTCTCACTACTTTCTGTGTTAACCAAACTAGCATCCAATGCATTGCCCATATCAATCTTTCCCTCTGTTGACTGAATTTATCTTTCATTCTCCCTTGTATCATACTCTCTTTTATGCAGTGTTCTTTCATCAATTGACTTCTTAACTGATTCCATGTGTTGGATCAGTGTATCACAGAATTCTGGAATCAAGAGTTGAGTGTATTGTAGAAAGTAGTTGCGTGTCATTACAACAAATTCATCATCCAAATAAATCCGTGACTTGATGAATATCTGAAACTGTGTCTCGAGTACTTTAAAAGAAGCCATGGATCCAATCTCTTGAAATTCTTCTTTGTCAATTTGCTTTTCTAATTGATCCACGTTTAGGAACATTGTGCCTATAAAAGTTTCAACATCTTGACCAAAGAGTGTTGCAAATGCATGTTTGAATCCAGACTCGGTTCGAGTTCCATTTAAGTCTTTGTTTGAAAGAAGCTTGAGGTGTGAATGTAGTTGTCGAAAAGATACCATGCAACTCTTTTTTGCTTTGTCTTGATTTTGTTGTATTTGTTTTTCTTCTGAATTAGAACACGGAGATAAAGTATCATTCGTTTCCATTATAACGTGAATTGTGAAGTGAAAATGATTTGTAGGATCTTAAGCAACTTCTAATGATCGAATTCCTTAAGCTTGTTTAAGGATTAGTTATGCTAGATAAATCTAACACAACTTAGTTAAGAAACTTTGTTTGATAATACTAAAGATTATGCGGAATCTAATCTTTAATATAAGAAGATTTCTTCAATGAAACAATAATACAAAACAATATAATTCAACAATAAAAAGCTTCAATATTATTATTATAAATAATACGAATACTCTCTTAGTATTAGGGATACAAAACCTTGAAGCTGTAACGATATCAAAACAAGAGATTTCTATATTACAAACTCTATGCCCTAGGACCTTCTTTTATACACTAAGGAGTCCTAGTCGATTTACAATATATTACTAAAACTTAGATTATTCTCAAAGATCTATTCTATAAATAACAATCCTTATCTCATAATTAATCTTGATCTTCAAGCAATCTTTATCTTTCAGCAGTTGTAATCTTTTAGGGCAAGTTTTTTTGTTTTGTAACTTTGTACCAGCAGTTGTAACTTTGTACCAGCAGCATTAACTCTTAACAAGCAGTAGTAACTTATACACCAGCATCATTAACTTAGCAGCAGTAACTCTAAGATCATCAAGAAGTCTTTTAATCCCAACAATCCTCCCCTAAACTTGATATTTATCTCTAAAATCATCAAGTTTCTTCATTAAAAGCTCCATAATCAACAGGAGGATGCTTCCAAACACTTCATTGATTCTTCAGCTGTTTTGTGAGAAGTTTAAGAAGCTGATAACACATTTCATTCTAATGATTATCTTACAACTTCTTGTTCAGCATATCTGTGATTGTAGCAGGTGTAAGGGGATATCTATAACAACCCACAATTTTCCTCTATGTAATTATCCATCTATTAAATTAGATGCAATGTTCCTCAATGTAATTTCCATCTATTAAATTAGATGCAACTATTTTCATGGAAAGATTTTTGCTTTATTCCATCTTTATGCAACGTAACTTGCATAACAAAAGTAAACGTGCTCACGTAACCTACCAATGCCAATTCCATTAATGTTTATAGCAAGTAAACGTTATAATATGCCAAGCAATATGTTTTAATCACCATACATTATCTATTTAACGTACTTTCCATAACGTTATATCAAAACAGACTTTAAACGTTAACATTTATAACAAAACCTTAACTATATGTAATGTTTACATACAAACCAAAAGTACAATCTAATAAGGTATGTGTACAAGGTTACAATGCATAATATTTGAATTATATTTCCCTCCAAAACCCTAGTACAACCCGACAATGCACAACATTCAAAATATGCTTTTTCCCTCCATTTTTTTCTAAGTGATTTACGTACAAGACCTTTCTAGTACATTTACAAGTCTCCTAACATCACATTTTAAACATTCGTTTCCCTCCAATTCATCCGACCCTTACTCGTCTAAAAACCAAAACCCTAACCCAAAAACCTAAAACAACCCGTACACCTTAAACTAGATTTAAACTCAAAACCAATCCTATCAACCATCCTTCTTTATGATTCACCACCTTGCCTACTATCTTGCTAAGCACCACCATGATTCACCACCTTGCCTACTACCTTGCTAAGCACCACCATGATTCACCACCTTGCTAGCCTCCTTTCACCTACTTGTCACCACCAAGCAACCACCCCACACACCTTAGTCACCACCTAGCTAGCACCTTACCACCTCCATCACCACCTTGGACTCCAAGCAAAACCCTTGGCCACCACTCTAAGTAAACTTGGTCCCTACTCCATCAAACTTGGCCTCTACTCTTTCTTTCACCCTATATATACATGAAACATACACATACTTTCAATTCACCATCAAAACTTCATAATACTTCAAAATCATGATCTAACCAAGCTAAGGAAGATTAAGAAGAAAGTTACAGCAAGTAGAAGCCAAGAAACAAGAAGAAAGAAGTCTCTTGATTCATTTCTAAAGTTTTTGAGTTGTTTTTGCTCATTTCGACCCATTTCATCCATTTTGTGTGCTAGTAAGTCCTATAACTCATTCCATAAGCTCTAGTATCATTATAGATCATGTATAAGATGTATTTAAGTCACTTGTATAAGCCTTGAACCATAAAACCATTTGTTTGGTTTTTCTAAACCAAACAAAACCCTAATTCGCACCCTAAAACCTTAATAAGCCATTTTCGTAAAACCTAAACCCTAAAATCCATAAGCTGATATTATAAGCTATTCTTATAAGCTCTTTTATCATTTCTATAAGCTTGAAAACTAATCTTAAAGCCTTAAAACCATCGGGTTAATCTTTTTAAACCAAACGAACCCGTTTTAGATTTTTAAGCTCATAAGCTCTTTTCACAAGCTATAAGCTTGTTAAAACTATAAAACCAAACTTATTTTAGCTTATTATGATAAGCTAAATGCTGCAAAACTGAATTGGATTTGAAAAAATACAAGTACATGGATTTTTGGACATAATCAGCAAACACATTTCAAGCAAAGGGGTATATATTTAAAATTTGAAAATATTACAACTTTGGGGCCAAAAATGTAATTATCCTAAAGTTAAACATCAGGGTTTTTTTTGTCATACTTGAAAGTTAAAGGTTTAATGTTTTAAAAACATAATTAAAGGGTAAAATTGTAAATTAATATATACCAAGGGTATATATTGTCATTTTCATATTCTCAAAGGTATAAAATGTAATATTTTTATATTAATTACAAAAATATATTTAAATATTATAAGAACTTGATTTATTAAAACTCGACACATTGTCGTTATCAATCGTCGATCGATTAACACTATAAAACTCAATTATGTTATAAAATATAACATAATTTAATCATTCAACTACTTTTTGAAGAAACTTAAAATGATAAATCTTAATCATTTAAATCTATAACAATCACGTTTACTAGGAGTTTCATGTGAGGGGATTTATTTGGGAGATCGTTTTGACGAGTTGCTAGATTTTACGATTTAAAGTGTCCTAGCTCCTCAAATGTTTACTACATGACCTCTGGATTATGATAGCCCGAACAGTGATACGATATTTTCACAAGTTATCAAACCAAAAACCGTTAAACTTTATGAAATAAAGTTTGTAATATCATCAATCAAACTAAGACTTGACATATTACTCTTAGGATGCGTGACAGCCCCCACTCTACACCGAGCCTCTTTGAATTCACACACTTCTCAAATCCAATCAACGCGAGCGCGCCACACACACACACACACACACACACTAAGCACCCGCGGCGCGTGCGACGCGCGTCTTTAGAGTCGCGATGAGAAGACGAGCGCGCCGCGACACAGATAGTGTCATCAGTCTACACCACTAAACTGAGCCCAACACACTAACCATGATCTATACACTTAATAATTTTTCCTCACCCACTACATCACTCTCTCTCTCTATCCTCATATGATATTTCTCAAGTTTTGTCTATCCACACTCCCCAGAGCACTACTCTCTGAGCAACGCCCACCAACTCCCACGACGCCTCTCTCCACAACCCACACACACACACAACGCGTCAGCGCTACAGCAGACACATGTGCGCGCGAATATTTAGGTACACACTTACGCAATCTATATGGGGGGGGGTCACTCTCTCACCACTCTCTCTGGTTGTAACCACACGTTGATCATCTACTCTAACATCACTATATGCATAACAACCCCCACCCACACCACCCCCTACACGTACCCCAACACTCCTCGACAAGAACACACCCAACCGCATTGGCTTAACTTTGCAAGATTTACCTTTCCAACGAGACGCGTTTGTTCCACACACTAAGTGTACATCACACACCACACACCCTACACAAGCCCCGCACACCCACACCACACAAGAACCAGCGCGGACCGTGTGGGAAGGAGTAGGAGCGCGCACAATTCCCCCTCTTCTCCACTCGCACTTGGACACACACACAGAGCGCATCAATACTTCTCTATATATCTCTATGATTAACATTGTATTCGTAGTCGCGCGCACGCAGATTATCATACGCGACGAGAATGTGAAGTGAGCGAGTAGAGTGAGGCGGAGAGGCTCACCCATTTATCCTACATCTCTCACTCTCATCACACTGAATACACACACTATCTCTACCAGTACTCTCTAGGAGTGAGAATGCCTAGCAAGGTTTGAATCACTGAGAGGACACCACACACACACACACACTCATATCTCTATACAAGAGCAATAAATACTCTCTTGTTCACACGCGCACGTCACGCAAGCACTTGAGCGGAACCCCACCCATCACCACACCTCTTTCTCAACAACGCTTAGACCTCCTATATTATCGCGCAACTAACAAATACGCCTCCCTCACCACTCCGCTCTATAGAGTGTTGCGGCACACTGATCTAATAGAAGATGGGTAACCCTAAAAATTTCAACGTTGTAAAACAGTCTTATTTTTGATATACTGTATGCACTCACTAAATGTTCCAAACGTCTCTTTTTGTAGCATCATTCCACCACATCTAAGAGACAATTACATGATTGTTTGATTTAATGACAAGGTACCCATAACAACAATGCCATATAATAGCGCCTTCCGACATGATACACGCAGATACCTGTGTCCAAACATAAGGATGAGCGCTCGTCTTATAGATAGAGACGAAGATAATATCAACAGAAGCCCCATCTGGTTATATCATAAACAGAACAAGGAGTCTTAAAACCCCAATACTATATGCCCCCTTTTCCACCATCCTAAGTATCCTCCGTCCCTACTACGCATTTCCGAAGAGGAATAGTATGTAAAGTGATACCACCATAAACGACTTCTCAGACATGCCTGATTCTAATTATAAAACATAAACTTATTTCTATAACTCTCACACTGGGAGTATCCTCAGTGAATACTACAAATTTATACAATCTCCCGACTACATCGCACCCACCCTATTTTATCGTCCCATCTGATTACGATGTTGAGTGATGCTTTTTTCCCTACACATAAACCCTTGTCCTGACTATATCCCGGCTTTACCAGACTATTTCCAGCCTCATCGGGACAACAACTCTGTACAACTCTCCTAATCCGTACAGATGATTAATGATCCTTCCACCAGAGGCTATAATCATCCAGAGTCTCTCTTGAAGAGACCGTCAGTCATAACAAATTCCTCACTCTACACCTTTTTCAACGAAGATCCATATAGGCACTCAATGAACTGGCTTTTATTGCACAAGCAGATCACAATGCACTCAGCCTACTTCACCACCCTCCCGCGCGCACCACCCTGAGAGAGCGAGCCCGTACTACTGCACAGCCTCACCACACTCAATCCTATCCCACCACCGACATCTCTGACCTCCTCTACCCTACAACACAGCCCAACCCCTCTCACAATGCGATCTTCCCCTCTCACTCCAACACTTCACCCCAACCACAAACACTATCACACTCTATATCTTTCTTCCTGAAGTATTCTGCCCAGCCCCCACGACCCAACCCACAAACCACCACCCCCCACCCCACACTCGAGAACATCTCAGACTCTCTCTCTCTCTCCTATATCCTCTCCTACTCCCACTCATCCCACTCTCCATCATACACAACACTTCACCCTATCCCCCACGCACCCCCGCGTCCTCACACAAGCTCATAACTTTGAAAGTGTGTGAGAGAGAGAGAAGTGCGATCCCACCACCCTCATAAACCGCTGGCGAGGACCGAGAGCGAGCGCGTGAGCTCAACTAGAAAAGCACCCACCCCACACATCACCCAAACTTAAACACACAGAAGACTAACAGAGTGTCTCAAAATATAATTAGGAGGAGAGCCAAATCTTCTTTATATCTCTATATATATAATGTGATCTTATACTACAACAGTTATCTATCGTGTATCTCACAGCACAGCTGTCAGCACCAGCCGTAATAATCTCTCTCTACGTAAGACCCGCGTTCTACCTCTATCAGTTACAGAGGTAGTTAATTCGACGCGAGAGCGGAGACAGAGTGTAGTGAGTGAGGTGATAGAGCATCCGTAGAGGGATCTCCTACTACTATCTATAATCTCGCATGTAATACTCTCTATATCTATCTATATACTAGCCGTACCTGAAATTTAACGACATAAAGAACGAGACCTCTCGGAGGTAGACAAAAAAAGGTAGCGGTATCTACAGAATTAATTTGGTATCAACACCACACGCATTGACACACACACACAGAAGCTCTAGCTGTGGTATTATGAGATATAATGTATAGGTGTGTGTTTAATTAAGTGGAGTATTTTGTGATTTTTTTCATATGATGAGTTTAGTATCTACCCCTTAATAAAGAATGAACATCAATCACCTAAAATAATCTAGAATTAATCAAAAAAAAGGAGAAATTTATACGCCAAGTTCTCATAAATGTGATTTCTGGAATCATATAATCTGTGCAGTTCTTGGGCCACTAATTGACTGACTCGTCCTTATTAGTATAGTATAAAAATAGGAGCGAGTAAATATATAATATAAATATGTATTAAGGATTAGATCAATAATATGAGAGATAGGCGGTATTTCGTAGCGTGCCTTCCCCACTCTTCTCTCATCTCTCTCTCTAGCCTCTCTCTCCAAAACGACTGCCGAGTCTATGCTCCTCTCACTACAGAATATATCTACACCACGCCGCCCCACGAGAGAGAAGAGCGTGTGAGAAGCTGAGTGAGTGATTGACTCTATCTATATATTTGAGACACACCCTCAGTCCACATCCTCATCTACCACTACCACCTCTCTTCTAAGCCAGCGCAAGCGAGCGCACTCATATCGAGCACAATCATGAACTTACACTCTTATTTGCAATATACATTTCAATCTCATCTCTCTATCTCTCTCTCACACTCACACTCACACCTCTCTAACGTCATTTAACAACAAGTGACTATTTTATACACTCACACACACACACACACACACACACACAGTTCTCTAATTGAACACTAGGAGGTTTAGAGTGGTAGAGAGTTGTGGTGTTATCACACACACGTATTTAACACACACACTAGGGGAGGAAGAGGTGATAATAATATGAGATGAGAGAGTGTGGGTGGCGGGTGATTATAGGAAGGAGGAGAGGATGGTAGTCTGGGGTTGTTCAGGCGATGTATAGGGTTGTAGCGATAGATAGATATAAGTGGGTTTTTAAGGTGTTTAGAGATTCTCTATACTACTCTCACCTCTACACATCACTATTGGGGGGTTTTTTGAGTTTTTTGAATGACGATCTCTATAATTATCTCATCTATAGAAACACTCGTTAAGTTTGACTCTCTATATATGTATAGTGAGAGAGTGAGTGTGAGAGCGATATGAGGTAAACAACATTGTTCTCTCATATGAGTGAATACACTCGAGCGATATCAAAGGAGAGAAAAAAATAAAACACACGATCATCTCCTACGACGAATAATACAGAGAGAGAGAGGAGTGTGTATGATATGCGACGCTGGTGTGGATAGAGTGCGCGCTATAGCGATGAGCACACACACAGTGACAAATATATATATATCTCTCATCTAGATATACGGGTGTTTGGGTGTGAAGATTGATTGAGGAGAATAACAACGCATTTCCTCGGAGAATCGCTACACGGAAATATCTCTAATAATAGCGATCCTGACGGAGTCAATAGAATAGCGAGAGCCGCTATCCTTAGTGAAGCGTCGTAAATAATGAGTGAGGTGTTTGATTGAAGATACTTGTAGAGATAAAAGTGCGAGCGCTGTATAGTCAGTAGATATATTTTTTGTTGAGTGAGTGGGGTTTTGGTTTTGTAGGGGGTATTTTATGTTTTTGGTTAGTAGTACTGAGATGTCTACATGTGAAAATGAGAGTAATAGAGTATGGGGGGAGTGAGATATCATGATCACTATTCTATTTTGGATTCACAGAGAGCAGAGTAGAGAAAGGGAGAGTGCGAGTGTCGTCTAGCAGGGGTTGTTACAGCGAATAATTACAATATCGGATAGTAGAAGTAGAAGATGTGCTTAAAAATTTTATAATACTCTTTAAAATATTAGTATTATCCATAAAAATAACACCAAAAGATGTGAGTTAACTAGCTATAGCCGAGATATCGAATATAGCGTCTCTCATTATCATTACACACACACAACAGTTTCACATATATCTTGTTGGGAATGTTTTTGTGGATTGTTTTGTTGGGGGATTTGTAGAGATTTATTTATAATTTTATTAGGGTGGGGAGTGTGAAGTGTTGGAGAGAAGCGAGTTTGTGGTGAGAGCGTGTGTCATCAATTCTAGAGATATGTACTTATCTCTAATATCCTTCTCAACCTTATATTGAAGCGAAAAAACCTTAGATATCTATAACTTTAACACATTGACAACTTAAACATTGATTTTATAAACTGAGTGTGTGAGTTTTGAATTTAGAGATGTGCTAGTGTTAGATGATTGTGGGTCTTTTTGGGGGAGTGTGAGCTGATGTGGTATTAGTGGGGGCTGAGTGGCGAAGAGCGGTGTGTGCTGGTATATATAATTATTAGTGGATATGAAGAAGCTGTTCTATTTTCTAATAGACTTTCTAATTGTCTATCTGAGAGACTAAATATACATTACTAGACATATATACTCAAATAAAAGTGTCCACAAATTCTGCAACTGTATAATTCTCTTCCTTATTTATTCATTTAGTGTTAGAATATATTAAAAATTTAGTCACACATCTCAACATACCCATAGAGATATATATCGCTGAGTTAGGTCTATGATGAAGACACATCTCTTAATCTGCTGAATTTGCGCTCCTACTACAGTACATTAACTGACATCTATCTAAGAGCGAGAAAGGACTTATATAGTCCTATTTACATACATCTTTAGAAGACAGCGTAAGGAATCTACTCTAATGCGCCATTACTTCATTTCTAACTACATAATCTCACTATCTCTCTATTAGTATTGGGTGTAGTTTATTTGTTTGGTATTTTAGGGTAAGTAGATGGTATAGGTTTTATTATATTTTGATTGGATGTTTTAGGGTTTAAGTTGATTTGTTGATTGGGTTAAGGAATGGGATCTAAGTATTAATAGTGTGTTTTATTTAGGTTTTATTAGGGTTTAGTTTTTAAGGTTTTTATTGGGTTTTATAGGTTTTTGAGGGGTTGTTGATTGGTTTAAATTTGGGGGTAAGGGGGTTTAGATAGGTTAAAGTTAAATTTATATAAGGTTGGGGGTTTTTAAAATAGGGTTTAGTGGGTTAGGTGGGTTATTTTGGGGTTTTTATTTGGGTTATATGGTGGTTTATTTTGTTATTTGTTTTATTTTGTATAGTTTTGTTATTTTTTATTGTTATGGTTTTATTGGTTAGATGGGTTTTGTTTTTTATTTTATTTTTAGGGTTATGGTGTATGTTTATTGTTATGTGTTATTATTTATTAATTTCTTGGTGTGATTTAATTTATTTAATTTATAATGTATAATTAGTGTTTTGGTTTTAGAAATTGTTGGAGATATAGGTGGGATTGTTGTTACAGAAATTGATAGTTAAAACTTAATTGAGGCTTAATGATTTGAATAAATTGAATTAATTGGGAAAATAAGAAAGTAGTTTTAGTTAAAGTGTTTTGTTGTATTTTTGTTTTTTTAGATAGAAATGAAAACAAGTGTTTATATAAGCTTTCAATGGTTCAAAAGCTTATACAAGAGCTAAAAAAACAGTATTTAAAAGACAATTAAACTTAAATGACAATATTTAAATAAAAGCTAAAAATTTCATTAATTTGAAAAAAAGATTACAATGCAATAATTTAAATGACAGAAAAATTAAATGACAAGTAATTAAAAGACAGTATTAAAATTGGACAAACTTTGTTAATATAAGACTGGACTTAACAAAATTCAACAAGGAAACAATGAACTACACTAGCCTATATTTATACTAAGTCTTGCTCTTCACTTCTTGTGTTTCTTCTGT
Source organism: Tanacetum coccineum (assembly GCA_026074375.1). Classification (NCBI taxonomy): domain Eukaryota; kingdom Viridiplantae; phylum Streptophyta; class Magnoliopsida; order Asterales; family Asteraceae; genus Tanacetum; species Tanacetum coccineum. Next base: position 10,792 of record BQNB010102133.1, read on the forward strand.
GAGAGAGCTCAAGATGTGTGTTTCTTGTATGAGTTAAATGCAAGTCATCTCCAAGCCCTTAAATTTGCTGTGCCCTCAATCCATATGATCAATACCCTTGATTTTTCTGTTCATTGGTCTTTTGCCTAATAGAATGGTGTAGGATTGCCAACATGGCATTGACTTCTTGGGGTGGGGTTTACGGGAAAGTGATGGTTTTTTTATGGTGTGAACAGTAAACGAGGTAGGAAAGTAACAGGGAAGGGATGATGAATAGTGCCAAATGTTTGGCGGGAAAGTGATTTACTCTATGGGGTGCATGGTATAAGTTTTGAGTTTTGACAGATTAGGCCCTTCTGTTTGATAAGTGGTATTGCAATTTCAGTCCTTGTGGTGTTATAATTTTTGAGGACTTGGACGCAGGATTAAGCCTTCTCACTTTAAATGGTGTTGTTGCAAAGTTAGTCCGTTTAAGTAACGGGTGTTAACGTGAAAAAGAGTTATTCTACTGGGGCTAAACGTGTTGGGGTGATTGAGCCTCATATTGGCTGTTTGGGCCACGTTTATTTTAAAAGGATTTTGGGCTTATTTGGCTTATAAGGCTTATAAGTCTTGGTGAAAATACCTTAATGGGCTGACCCGGCCCATTAGATGGGTACGGGTGGGCCCATTAAGTATTTCTTCGATATCGGCTCGGCTTTGACTTTTGACTTCGTCGGGGTTGACTTTGACTTTGACTTTTTTACACTCTTTCATTTCGTGTTTGGTTTTGTCTGTTTTGGCTTGATTTTTTTGTTCTTTTGTCGGATATCCGTTTCATGCACAATATAAGTGAAAACATACAAATACAATGTATTTTTGGTCATTTAATTCCTGTTTTAAATGAACAAATAGATATGGTGTAAGTAGATATTGCCTTGTCCTCTGAAACGCATTGCTACAAGTAAACACTTAAGAAAACTAAGACTCTCATCCACACCTCGACAATAACCTCGAAAAGTAGACAAAGTGTTCATCCAAAGAGAATTAAAAATCAATAGCCTTCGCAAAAGCCCGTTTATTTACCATTTTTTTAAATATTCACACTTATTTCCCACACATATTTTTGGTATTTTTTCCTTTTTTCTCATTATTTTGTACTTTTCATATTAAGCAATAACTAACATGTTTGTACTTTTCGTTATTTTATACACATTTAGGGATCATAGAACAAGAAACATTTCAATCCAAAACTGCCCCGAAATAGGATAAATTCATCGTATCACCGACTTTTCACCTTATTCCAACACCAAGATTAAACGCAATCAACCGTTAAATATAAGTTTAAGATGCTAACACTACTCATATTGTAACTGTGAACATTTCACTCTCCGACAATTAATATATATTAGGTGAATGTGCATTTCGAATTTCAACATGGATCATACGTTTTGCACAAATTCTATGCTTCACGTTCCAAACAATCCCAACACTTAATGAGTTTGAAGGCGAGATCATCCCATGTAGCGACTTTCGTCTCGACACATCCCAACCTTGCGGCTAAGTGACCAGGCTTTTGACACCTCACAGAGACTAGTATCGGGACTCACGACCTTCGCTTTTGAACTAAGTCTATTTAGAAAGAAAAATCACAATTACAACAAGTTATCAATGGATAGACTTAGTTCAAAAACCATATTATGGAATTTAAGAAAAAGAGATTGTACCCTATCTTTATGTAATTCACGTTACAACACTTAATATAATTACACAACCGTTAAATTGATGAAATCCTTCGACCTTTTCTAGAAGGCTGCAACCTCGGTTTGTGAGCCGGGCAGATGCCATCAAACTCTTTCATTCTCGGATAATTACTATGTGCCTTATTTAGAAGACTGCAACATCGGTTGTGAGCCGAAAAGAGAGAGTCAAGTAAACTCGTTTATTAGCTCCAGCAGTTTAAATTTATTACTCATCATTTTTTTTTCATTTTTTGCCCATTTTTTGTTATATAATACCAAGATTTAAAGAAAAATTTTCTTTTTAGAAAAAATTAAGTGATAATAATTAGAACTACAAATTAATTGAGATATCACCAGTAATTCAAAAATTGTGATTTAAGTTTAAGTTTTCCAAAATAGCACGTATATTAGTCCCCGGTTAAGAAGCTTATTGGGAGAGAAAAGCACACAAACTACACTTATGAGCTCTTAAGATTTCCAACTAATCATTGTTTAGCATCTAACTCATAATTAACTCTATTATTTTTCGTTCTTCGCAAATTTAAAATCTTTAATAAAAAGATCCGCGAATGCTTAGTCTAAAAGTTAAGGAACAAGCTAGAGCTCAACACGCTCGATCGAGTCAAAATTTATTCTTATTCTACCCAGCAGGAAAGTTAAAATTATGACAAAACACTTATTTTATTTTTGAAATTTTTTAAATTTTTTCACCTTTTTGGTATTTTGGTGGTAAAAACGGGATTACGTGAAAACAACGGCTGCAGGCACAATCAAATCGATAGATCCCCCCATACTAGAACTAAACATTGTCCTCAATGTTTTACGAAGGGTCTCTACGTATGTCTAAGGCCATTTATTAAGTGTGCTCAAAGATAAACGTTAGTCGATAAGATTATGATATTGGATTCCTAAAATGAAGCTGAGGATTTGAAGCTCTAGTGAACGAAGGAAAAAAACCACGAGCACGAGAGACTTCAAAAATCCGGGACAATCCTGGACATACAATCACAAAACACAAAACACGGAAAATGGAAGAGGCGAGCCTCTCACACAACACACTTATTCATTACTACTATTATAATTATATAAGGATAAGCATGGGTTGCCACCCACGAAGCGCTTGTTTAAGGTTACTTAGCTTGACCCGATCCCCCATACTTGAACTGGTCAAGGGGTATAGAAACGAAGACACGAAACATCCAAAACACGGATGTCCTCTCCATAAGAGCAAGGAAAAATCTCCATCGGGCTTTCAAAAATTTTAATGACTTTGAAAGCTTTAGGGCCCCGATGAGATAATTCCGGGAGAAGAGAAGTATGAACTCCTTTAGAAGTTAGAATCCCGGGGTTGAAAACTTTTTCCTCATTTTCGGATGAAAACGAGAGTAGAGTTTCAGACCCGGGAACTTCTTTGTGGAAAGGAAGTTCATAAAGAGGAGGATAAAAATCCTCAAGAATTAAAGAAGCATTAAATAACTTATTTACATTCTTTTCCATTGTTGCATGATTGGTGACTTCAAAATGGTTCTCATGAATGAGTATGCCTGGATTAAATACCTTGTCCTCGTTGTTGGTTGAAGACAAAGTATCAACCTCGGAAAAATCCTCATAAAAAACCGAGTCACACTCGAGGGAAGGAAGGAAATCACTTGATCTAGGGGGATCAAGTTCATCAATCAAGAGTTTAGACTCTTTGATTTTATCTTCCTTGGAGTCAAATGGATCATCATAAACATCATCATTATCAGACTCAAGTTCAACAAGATCATCATCGATATGATCATATAATGGTGGAGATGAATAATCAAGAGTATGTTCATCGGTGAACATCTCGGGAATGGTATCAACAAGATTGTTATTAGGATTTGCAAGATACCCTCCTCAACCAAATCCTCTAGAATAAATCAACTTTCCTTGGTAGGACATTGTTTAAGCATAATTCTATTTCTCTAAGATTGGATTCGATATCAAAAGGAAGATCATCATTTCCCGGTGGAAATGTAATAAGAGCGAGTTCATCGGCGAACTCCTCGAGTAAAAGGTCGACAGGATCATCATTTCCCGGTGGAAATGAATCACTTGCGAAATGAATCACTTGCGAGATAAGCTTCGAATTCTTCCCAAATTAACTCACTTTCTTCGAAGGAAGTAATTGTGAGGAAGGAAGAGAGACTTGTCACGGTTCTGAAATGAGAGTGGGATTGACACTCAATGGATTGATAACATTCGGTGAAGTTAAATCGGTATGAGAAGAAAAAGTAGGATTGCCACTTTGATGATTTGTTATCTTTTCATTTGTAAACAAGTCCTCAAGATAATCTTTATGAGAGACATTGCATATGTCAATCATATTGATTGTTTCTTTTTTAGGCTTGTTAGAATAGCTTGAAGTATCATATCTCATACTCAAGATTAATCTTTCGTCACCGTTACGGAGAATCATTTCTTCTTTGTGAACGTCAATCAAAGCATGAGCGATCCGTAAGAAAGGTCTTCCCAAGATGAGGGGGACACGAGGATCGCTTTCATAATCAACGATGACGAAATTGGCTAGGAACGTGAATCTTCCAACCAGAACAAAGACATCTCTTGCAATTCAAAAACCGGAGTACAAATCTCCCGGTTAGCAAGTTCAAGGGTCATTTGGGTAGAAATAAGCTCGGGTAAACCTAACTTTTTCCAAACCGAGAGTGGCATCAAGTTGATGCTAGCACCTAGATCGGCTAGGGCTTTGCACTTGAGCTCACTAAAACCACACAGAATGAGAAATTTCCCAGGGTCTCCTAGTTTCTCGGGTAACTTCTTAAGGATAACCGCTGAGCAATTTTCATTGAGGGGTGTATTTGCCAGCTCTAAAAGTTTCTCCTTATTGGAAATGGAGACTTTTAAGCATCTTTTATAGGTAATTTCGGGGATGAAGAATCAAGCATCGGCAAGAGAGATATTGATGTGAAGTTGTTTAAACATTTGCCAAAATTTGTGAATTTGGACTTCATCTTTCTCTTGCCGTTTTTCTTGGTTCATTCTTGAAGGATAAGGGATATGAGGGTGACGAGGATCCCTTTGGTGCACCACATAATTTCTTTGTGAAGGAGGTTTAGCTTTTTGGACAAGAGGAGGTGGGACCTTAATGGTATACTCAGCGAGTTCCGGGTCCGTTAAAGTCTCCTCTACACGTTCATCCTCCTCCGGATTAATGAATGGAGGAGGCATAGGAACGGAAGGTCCATCAAGAACAAGACCACTTCGAGTGGTAATGGCTTTCAATTCACCTTTCGGGTTAGCAATGGTGTTGCTAGGGAGAGATCCCGTACCCGAAGTAGAAGCGGTGTTCATTTGGAAAAAGCTAGCCATCATGTTCTTAAGCTCATTGGTTTGATTTGACATTGAAGCTTGAATCGAAGTTTGCATTTCATTTCTTAACTCATTTTTCACATTGTTAATTTGAGCTTGCATGGCTTTTATATTAACATCATTTATCTTCTTAATTTTCTCTAACTCACTTAAAGGTACAACTTGATTTTGTTGAGTTGGAGCTTGATAAGATGTATCTTGATTGAAATTGTTTCCTCAATTATATCCTTGAGGTTGGCTAAACCGGTTTTGATTATTTTGCATGTTTGGTTAAGCAAAACCCGGTGGTCTAGTTTGATTAGCCACATCGAATAGGACTATAACCGCAATACCCTGATTGTAGTTAATCCCGCGGCAGCGAAACCCGGTATCCTTGAATATTATCCTGAAATTCTGGGAAAGTGTTGCCATCGGCGGCGAGACACTGATAATAAGGATGAGCACCACCGCAAGTAACACAAATTTCCTCAACGGCTTTTACGGAAGCTGGAGGTGGGGTTGCTTGAAATTGTTTGAGAATAGCGGTCATGGCGGTAGTCACAGCACTTGTTTGCTGATTTACTGCATGAGTAAGTTTGGCTATCTCAGAGGAAGAAGAAGAATTAACATCACTTGATTTCACTTGAGAAACAATCGATTTGTTTCGTGAATTGCGGACCTTGGATTTGTTTTCGATAATCGTCAACACATCTTGAGTACGTCTTTCCAAAAGATTGCCACCGGCGGCAGAATTCAAAGAATCTTGGTCGGTTGGGTTTAAGGCATTGTAGAAGGTATCAAGTTGATGCAATTCGGTAAAACCATGATGAGGGCATGCACGAAGGAGATCTTTGTAACGGTCCCATGCCTCATGAAACGATTCATCAAAACGTTGTTGAAAGTTGGAAATTTCATTTCGGAGATTTGTCGTTCTTGAGGGAGGAAAGAATTCATTGATGAATTTGGAAACAAGATCTTCCCAAGTGAGAATAGAACGAGGGGGTTCTTTTTCGAGCCAACGACGGGCTGCCCCCGCAAGAGAGAATGGAAAAAGCATAAGCTTAATCGCTGAATTAGGCACATCCTTGTATTTTATTGTGGAAGTTATTTTGTTAAACCAACGAATGTGATCATGAGGATTGTCTTTCTCAAGTCCGAAGAATTGGTCCGAAGTCATCATATTAATGAGACTATGCTTGAGCTCGAAATGCTCAGCAAGAATTGGTGGAACCACAATTGCCTCTGCATAACCCTCGGTGGGTGCACGGAGCAATTCCGCCATAGTACGTTGATCGGCCATCGTATCTACGGGAGATTCTTCAAGAGAAAAAGGTTGCTTTGAACGTCTACGGTTACGACGTTTCGGATTTGAAGTAGTTGGATTAGGAGAAGATTCACCAACTAGATTCGAAGAAGAGCGAGTGCGCATGCACTAAAAACAAATTAAGAGAAAGAAAAATATTTTTGTAACTGATAATCAAACAAGTGTACGGTAGCTCTTTAAAAAACGCACAAAGAAGCGGAGGAGCGGGTAAGCGTGAAGCTATTAAAAACTTTCTCCTTTTGGGTCAAAGTTTGTAGGATCGACCCTCCTTATGCCTCTCTTATAGTTTGTAATCTAAAGGTGATCCGTTTTCAACGATTAACAACACGATTTGTTTTGTTGGTTTTTCGAGTTTTTTGGTACTTTCAATACTTTAGGAAAAGTATTGTTGGTATTTTTTAATTTTTAATAATAATAAAATATTCACAAACAAAAAATGATAACTTCACGGGGAAGGGTCTTCAAAAACTAATCTTCAAACGAAACACGATAATCGTCTCACGACCTCCCCGGCAACGGCGACAAAAATTGACTTGTCACTTAATATATATAAATATAATATAATATAAATATATAATAATGATAAGATCAATAATATAGAGATAAGTATTCCGTAAGGATTTTAAAAGAGGAAATTACTTTTAACCAAAGCAAAATCTCTAAAAAACCTTCCCGGGTCGTTTCCCGTCGAGGCGTGAATTAAGAATCGGGATTAAGTTCGTGATCGCGTTTTTGAATGATTCAATGATTTTTTGTTTTGGATTCTATTTTTACAATTTAAAATGCACCAACAAGTAAAAGAAACCATAAAACGAAAGCAATTTAAGCTAAAATACTAAAAATGATAACGAGATTCAAATCCCGTTCTTTAAAAAACTAAATTCTACGAATTTAACCATACGAAAGCAAAATTAATTTTCCTAAGTCCTAAATGATAAAAGAAAATTAAAAAAAAAGAATTATATTTTTTAAACTTTTATTTAATTTTTTATGAATTAAAAACAGTTTTAATAAAAAAAATTAATTAAAAATACTAAACTAAATGGGAAAATTCTAAAAAATTCCTGAAAAGTAGCTTGAACTATGCTAATCCTAAAAAAATAAAAGGGTGAACACAGCTTATCAAATAAGCTACGAAATAAGCCCAAAATGGGCTGAAAGCTAAATGGCTAAAAAAAGGGATAAAAGAATAATGTGTGCAAACTAAAACGGAAAAGACCCAAGGGCGCTAGTGGTTGTGTGTGGTGTGTTAAGGCTTGGTTGAGAGGGTAGAGGTTTGGGGTTCGAGCCTAGCTCACCACAGACTTCCCCTTTCCCAAGTTTTTATTTTTGACCATTTTTTTTGAAAAAGTTTTATAACTTAAAAATAAGCAAATTTAAAAAAAGGAACTTTTTTATAAACTTAAAAATAAGCTGGAAAAGCTAAATGAAGTTGACAGATTTGGCTTTTTAAACTAAAAGACTATAATGCTAACTGTTAAGCATTTTTTAGACTTAATAAGCTTAAAAGAAAACAAAATAAGCACAAACAGACCTAAACTTACACCTAATAAGCAATTAGAAACCTAAATTAAGCAAACCTAACAAGCCAAAAGCACAAATAAGCAAATAAGCACTTTGGGTTAAAACTGTTAACAAAACAGCCTAAGGGGACACTTTATAGCTTATTTTTAAGCTAGAAGATGGAACCTTATGGCTTTGAGACCTATAAAATTTAAAAGCTGGTACTATAAGCTATCTAAAACAGCAATTAGAAAACATTTTGAAAATTAAATGAACTAGGAAAAAGCTGAATGAAAATGGCTGTTCAGACTGTTTACACTATTTTTGGTTTTTCAAATTTTTATGAAAGAACAAATTCTAAATTGCAGCCTTAAAAACGGATATCTAAATAAGATTTTAAACCTAAAATAAGCCCTAACTTATCTAATATAACATATGAACTAATTGTGCACCAAGTTTCAGTTCCTAAAGCTAACATTAGCTAACCTATTTTTTGGATCAAAAACTGACTTTTAGACTAAGAAAATGAAATTTAAAGACTGACAGATTTCTACCAAACTACAAATGCAATTGTACACTTTAACTACTCCTATTATACTGAATATAGACAGCTCAAACAACACAAGATCAACATTTGAAAGCTAATTTAAAAGTCTTAATCAAATAAGCTATATGAAACTATTTTTTGAACCCACAGATTTAAGCCATGAGTACCTAAAACCTTAAAAATGAATTTTAAACTTTGACAACCATTTAAAACAGAATTAATAACTTGAAATGAACTTGTTAATCTTGGCTTAGTGACCCAATCCAATAAAAACACAAATTTGACCCATTTTGAACCTTAACCCAAACACCCCTTTAAACTTTGAAAATTCATTTTAAACTTGTAAAACTGAGTTTAAACCTTTGATTTTTGAAAACAGATGATGAGCTAAGTTTAACTATATATAGCTTAGTGACCCAAATAGTTTTTAAACACAATTTGACCCATTTTAGCCCTTAAACCAAACACCCCTTTAAGTTTTCATAATCCATTTTAAACTTGAATTTTAAAGATTTTAAGCAAGGTTATTGAAAAATACTAATAACAAACAACTAATTTCAAGCAATATTAAGCACTATGAAAACAGAAATAAGCACTTAGAGTGAGCAAATAAAAATAAGCAGTTTTGAAGCTAAAATATGACAGATTATGAAATACTTGAACAAATGAAACAAAGACTATAAAATAAGCAAGTTAAGCATTAAATGACATGAATAAGCAAGAATAAGCAATAAATAAGCATGAAGTAAGCAGAAATAAGCAGTGCAACAATAAATAAGCAAAAAAACAGTTTTAAGCTCAAATGCAAAGAAAAGAAAGAGTACCTTGCCCTTTGCTCTAAACAAGGGCAAATAAGCTCTTAAGAGCTTTGTCTATAAGCTCTAGCTTTTTTTTTAAAAAGCTAGTAAATTACCACAAGCCCTTCTAGAACTGGCTTGTCTTCCAAATAGCTTTTTTAGTGATTTTTTTAGGTAAAAAGGACTTAGGCTATATAAACTATGGAAAATTTTATATAGCTTAAGTTAGACAGCTTAAGTAAACATGTAAAAAAAGAGCTTTTGTGAGCTTATAAAACGTGTTTAAAACATAAAAGCATTAACTTAAAAACAATTTTTTTAACATAAAAACTTAAATTTCATTAACTTAATAAAACAGTACAGGGCTTTTAAAAATAAAGTACAATAAGCTAAAAAAGACTTTAAATATAAGCTGAAACTAAAAACTTAAAAAAACTAGATGCCATCAAAGGCTTACAATGTCCTATATATAGAGAATAAGCTAAGTCTTAGGGTCTTCAATGTGTGCTTTCTATGTGAGGAGTGAGAGGTTGTTTTTCTTGTGTGAGAGTAGTCAAGAACTCATCATAGCCATTCATTTTGAGTGTTCACCAAGTTCTTCAATCTCAACCATCAAATCCTTGTCTTTTCTCTTGTCGAATGGGATGATTGAGGATTGCCAACATGGCATTTGGATGTTTATGGGGTGGGTTTTGATGGGATGGTGATGTTTTTGTTGTGGGGTGAAGAAGGTGGGGACAGGGATGATGAATAGTAAAAATGGCGGGAAGGTTTGAAGTGGGTTTACAGGGTAAAAGTTGTGGGAGTTGACAGTTTTGGCCCCTGAGTTTGTATAGGGTGTTTGCATGGATGGTCCTTGGGACTGACACTGTTAGTCCTTGAGGACTAACTGTGTAAACAGTTAAAGGGTTTGTTGGGCTAACGACAGTTAAGGGGTTTTGGGCCTAGTCTTCGGTTTGGGCGTTTATACTATAAATGGCTTTTGGGATTTTATAAAACTTAAGGCTTATAAGTTTTATACATAAATGCTTAATGGGCTGACCCGGCCCATTAAATGGGTGCGGGTTGGCCCATTAAGTATTTCTTTGGTTTCAGTTTCGGCTTTGACTTTGACTTTGACTTGGTTGACTTTTTGGTTGACTTTGACTTTTCACACTCTTTCCATTTCGTGCTCGGTTTGGTCCGTTTTGGCTTTGTTTTTTGTCCTTTTTGTTGATATCCGTTTCCTGCGCAAGATAAATGCAAAACATACAAATACAATGTATTTTTGGTATGTTTTTGGTCTTTTTAGTCTGTTTTTATAGGCAAAGGGTATGTGTAATTAAACACATATGAGTCGTGCTTATGGCTTTGAGCCAACGGTTGGGTTGTTTCGTTGTCTTTATCTAAATTCTAAAAACAAGGGGTGAATGTCGTTCAGTAAACATCTAGGGAATGATGCCGTTTGCTATACCAAACCCTTAGATTCGTTGAAAAACTGGAACGATCGTTTCTTTTGGGTTGACGTTTTTGCTTGTCCTGTCTACTTTCCGTGGAATACTAGCAAAAGTATGTCGAAAGACCCTTTCCCTAAATCTTCAGAATTTAATGCGGATCATTACGCTACCCTTGTTGCACATCCAGCTCCCTTTCATAAATATCCGGAACCATTTCTTTGTCTAGTGGGAATCAACCGCTATTATACCTTGGATAAAAATTCTTATCCTTAATTTCTTCGTGACGATGATGAGGGTGGGTGTTTATTATTATTTTCCGTTTATGCTATACTTTTTGATCATATTTTCTAACTGTCTATATTTTTTGTAGAAATGGATTTGCTTTCGTTCATTCGTACTGCCGACCCCACAAAGGTTAGGATTGGTAAGAGGCAGCGTGGTGAAGACGAACCAAAACTGTTAAATACCACTATTGGCCGCATTGTTCATTTGCTTCCGGTTGCACCTGCCCGTGCGGAAATTGAACTTGATGCCAGTGTTGATAGGCTATTTGATGAAGGTGGAAGCGAAACTCAAGCAGAACAAGGAGATTCCGCGGGTGGTGGTCGTGATGAGCAAGATATTGTCATTCAACCGGTTATTACAGTCATTACTACTGCTGTTGAGGATGTGATTCCGTTACAGCCGAGGCATCCAAAGAAGAGAAAAACCATTATTTCTGATGCTGGCGGATCTTCTCATCCTCCCAAAAAACTAAGGGAGGATCACATAACTCTGAGTGGGGCATCCGTAGGTGGTAAGTCCAAGTATGTGGTTCAACAGTTGCTCGCTAAGGCTGTTCAAAATGCTTTGGTTAGAGGTGAGCCTATTCTGACTTTGTCATTTGTGACTTCTTCCGTATCTGCCACGCCGGAGCATGAGGAAGAGGATCATACTGATTCTTTAGCTGGGGCTAATCTCCGTACTATTGGAGCTCCGCAAAGGTTTGTAATTTCCTCAGATTCTTCTCATCATTTCGGTGCTAATATTGCGGAAGTTGAAGCTGACTCTTTTATCAGGCCTTCTGTTCCGCTAATGACAATGACAACTACTGTTACTTCCACTGTTGACCCTACTACAACTGCTAAGGAAAAACTTGTTAAGTCTTCTGTTTTTGGTGATGGTTCTTCTTCTGGGGCTGATCATACCGTAGGTGGCTTCTCTGGCCTTACTGGTAGTGACTTCATTGTTGGTGGTATTAGTACTGTTGTTAGTCCTGACACAGATATTCAGAAAGTGTACGTACCTCAATGGAGTGTCACCAATGGTTCTCGTTTAGATGATGGCCGTACTTGTCGCGAGATGGTGGATGAGTTTGCTCCTCCTAGGTTTTTTGCTTCTATCCGTGGGATGGAGCACGACCAAATTTTCATAGAATTTAATGTAGGGGCCGCTCGCCAAATGTCTCTTAGCGCTGAAGTGAGAATGCGTGCTGAGTTTAATATCAGGGAAAAAAGAAGATTGAGTGTCGTTGTAGAGGAGAAAAACTTATTGCTGAAAAGCAGGGATGAAGAGGTTGCAAATCTCAAGGCTCAGTTGTTGGTGAAGGAGGCGGAAGCTATTCGTCTTCATGATGAGGTTCAGACTTTGGCGGATCGTAATATTGTTTTGGAGAGGGAGAAAGGTGAGCTTGATATTAAAGTGGCAGACCTTGTGGCTACCGTTAAGGTTAGGGAACAAGAGGTTGCTGATTTGGATGCCATGGTCATTTCTGTTAAGTTTCATAATGACAATCTTACTGACCAGGTACGCATATTTATACTTAAGTTCCTCTCTTTTTTTTGTTTATATTCCACCATTTTCTTATGTTTCTGCTCGATTTTAGGTGCATAAATTGGAAGCTTCCTCTGCTGTACTTCAGGACAAAGTCATGGCATATGACAACTTCATAGGTCAACTTGAGAAGTTCCAGGATGACCGGATAAGGGAGATGAATGAAAAATTTAATAAGCTAGATACCAATCTTGTTGAACTTGCCCTTCACTTGGAGGAGAGGTTTTACCCGCATCTTCTGACTACCATCTCTGGGCGTCGATGGCTTCTTACTCATGGCTTAGAGCTTGCTATCTCCAAATGCTTGAAGTCTACTGAATATCTTTCCTCTCTTGGAGCGGTGATTGGTAAGGCCGTTGAGAAGGGTATGCAGGAAGGATTATCTGCCGGAATCACCCATGGCGCGGTGGGTAGAGTTTTGACTGATGTTGCTGCCTATAATCCATCCGCTAAGGCTGATTATCTTGCTGCTTTGCAGCGTCTTCAAAGTGTTAACTTTTCTTTAATCTCAGAGTTAAAATCAAATAAAGATGCTAGCATTGATACTATTATGAACCTTCTCCGTTTGGAAGATAGTCTTACCGAAAGATTGACTTTGGCTGAGTCACAGCCTCACGTTGATCAGCTGATGGTTCCCATACATCATTCCCCCGACCAAACTGTTGTTGGTGCTACTTCCCTATCGCTTTCTCTTGATGTTTCTCAGAACCGAGTCCGAAGGATCAAGGAAAATATTGCTAACGATAGATCAGCTTTCCGTGATGTTTTTGTTTCGCTAGCTGAGCCTTTATCCATTGCTGCTTTGGAAGGTACCGCAGGCACTTCTGGTACTGCTCCTGGTACTACCACCGCTTTATCTGTAACTTTCGCTTCAGCCAGCACCATTCCGCCTATATCAACAGATGATTATGAAGTTGTTCATACGAATGGCCAAGAGGGTACTGATGTGGATGGGCAAACAGGCACGGGTGCGGATGCGAACCCCTTTCCTAGCATTGATGACGCGGAGTTGAATGTTCCGGAATGATCCTTCTTTTCACTCAAGTTATTTTTCTAGGGTAATTTGCCGTGA
>BQNB010102134.1:0-24315 GCA_026074375.1 Tanacetum coccineum
ATCACACCTCCACACAAACACGCATATATAATATGTACTACAATGTAAATGGAGTGTTTCTTGGCTTTATCACAGGCTTTTTTTCGTCATATGGTGTAGTGTTTCTTTCTTTTAACATTGATTGCTTCTTTCTTGATATCTTAACCATGTTGCATCTACCATAAGCATCTTTCCATCATCAAGATTCTTTTTTCTGATATAATGACACCCTAATAAACCTAATGCTAGTTGAGTTCGAGATCATCTTTTTTCACTTGGTTAAAAAAAAAGGTAACACAACCATCACCAAATGACCAAATATGCATGTAACCTCTTCACAAGATGACTGTTATAGAAAGAGTAGAAAGAGTCGTAAACGGTCACGGTGATATATTGTTAAACTGCGTAAATCTGAGTCAAATACTAGTCTTCTCCATGTAACCTAAACAAGAACATATATACTCCTACTACTTCTTTCTACTTATATTTTTACTCACATGTACTTCAAAATCTCATTTACATTGAAATTGCATGATGATCATGTAGTATATGTGACATTGTGTATACACAATAAGATTTAGGCATGTGCATGACTTTTAGGTTATTTCTTGTAAGTTACATAGATTACATTGCGTTCAGAACATAAATTAGGATATATCACTTCTAATCTAAAGTTTCATAGAAAAGAAAATTGAATCTTGTCTAGTTGCAACACGTTAACGTTTAGCATTATTGCTTGCTTAAATATGTTTAATCACATGAGATGCTATATATTGGACGTCATTCCGAATGCTGCAAAAGCATATGCCCAACATTTATTTACAAACTAAAAGATTATAAATAAGTTGGTGATGTCATGTCACCATCCTATAAAACTATTTACATTTATACAAGTTGGTAAAAGTAACCATGTTAAAACTTACAAAGAAGCAAAGGAGGTTAAGTTGTGACATATCATTATATTTTTGTTAAAAGTGACTTAACATAAGATTACATTTTATATATTGTTTGATGTTGTATTAAAAATAGAATGGGCTGACTTGATGATATCTAGATTGATGAAAATTGGTGCAGAGTAATTAGCTTGTTAAACAAATAAATCCAATCAATTATGAAACGAAAAATGGAATAATTCTGCAAACCCGAGGATCATTTCCTGGATTAACTAATTAATAACTTTTTTTTTTCGATTTGTTAAGTATTTACCTTAAAAGATTAACAAGAATTGAAGCCACTTGCTTTGTACTTTAAAGTGTCATCTTTTATATATGGCCAAACAAAGATACATTCATACAACGTTTATAGCGTTTTGATGAGTTTTCGTGTCATATATGACTGCTCGTCGAGATACTGTAATCAATACGGCATAGTTCATACCAAACTAATGACCAGATGTGTCGTATTTTGGATATGTATCACAGAACATACGACATATTCAATGACGATTGTACGTGATGATAAGAATTGACATATATGATACGATAACAAGATAAAACTCATAAAAGCATTTGTACTTACGAGAAAATTTTGGACCCCAAAAAGATATTTCAAGAAAAATTTTAGCAATGTGTAATGGTAACACATTCTAAATAGATTTTTGTCATGGTCAGAATTGTAATTAACGATACTAGTTGGCTCATGCTTTGTTTTTAAGGAAATTTGCCATACTTCACATGATACACACTGAATGACAACCATCTAAAATTATCTTTTAGTAAAATATCTTTGAGCTGGTAGGACAAACTTAAGCAAACTAATTATATACATATACTATGAAAGGGTTAAAACTACGTCGTTTTAACCACTTTGCTACAGTAGCTACAGTAACCGGCCCATTGGGCTGTCATTTTGGGCCGGCCCATTTAACTTTTTTTTTTGTTTAAGTAGGCAACTTAAAAAATAAAAATAAAAAATTGCTCGGCACAAAATAGAAATTTTTTTTACAAAATTACTGATTTATTCAGATCAAAAAATATCCGCGCCATGAGGCCCAACACATAAGCCCATATAAAAAAAACTATTAAACATGAGACCGAAAAAATAAACCCTCTAAAAAAAATTGCTCAGCACAAAATAGGAAAAAAATATATAGATTTATTCAGATAAAAAAATACACACGACATTACGCCCGCCCAACACATAAGCCCATATAAAAAAACTATTAAACATGAGACCGAAAAAATAAACCCGCACAAAATAAAAAATAAAAAAAATTGCTCAACACAAAATAGGAAAAAAAAATATAGATTTATTCAGATCAAAAAATACCCACGACATGACGCCCAACACATAAGCCCATATAAAAAAAAACTATTAAACATGAGACCGGAAAAATAAAACCGCAAAAAAAAATAAAAAAAATAAATTAACGCCCCGCGTCAACGCGCGGTCAATCATGCTTAAAAAAAACACCCACATCTATGATAAAAGAAACACCGCCCCGCAGCAACGCGCAGGCAACTATGCTTGTTAATACTATAGAATAATTCTATGTTAGTAATGGCCTATAATGATTCTTAGTAGAGGTGGCAAAATGGTTGGGTTGAGTTGGATTGGGTCATAGTTCTTAGATGGGTCTTTTAGGAGGATGAGTTTATTTTGGTTTGGGTCTAGATGAGTTTGGTTCTATATAGGATTGTGTCTAGATGGGTTTGGGTCTAGATGGGTCTTTTAGTAGGATGGGTCTAGATGAGTTTGGGTTTAGATGGGTTTGGGTCTAGATGGGTCTTTTAGGAGGATGAGTCTATTTTTTTTTACTTATATGAGCTTATGTGCTGCCGCGGAGCTTGTTAAAGGTTTCTTTTTTTGGCTAGGAACATGGCGTTTTTTTATTGTATTCTGTGTGGGTTCGCATAGAATAAAACGACGTAGTTTTGTTCTACACGCTACAGTGCTCGGCCCTTTGGGCTCCCAACCTGGGCCAACCAATTTGGTTTTTTTTTTTTTTTTGGCAATGTAAAAAAAACCGCTCGGCACAAAATAGAAAAAAAAAATTACAATATTTTTTCGGCCTCATGCTTAATAGTTTTTTTTTTTACATGGGCTTATGTGTGGGCTTATGTTTAAAGGATTTCTTTTTTTTAGTATACTGGGGATTTTTTTTAATATAAGTTTATTGGAACTTGGGCTTTAAATGAGATTGTATTTTGTGCGGGTTTATTTTTTCGGTCTCATCGTGTAAAATGACAGTGTTTAAGTCAATTCGAAAATGTTACCGCGGGTATTTTTTTATCTGAATGCGTCGGTACTTTTGTAACATTTTTTTCAAAAAAAAAAAAAAAAAAAAAATTATATATATTGGGCCGCCCAGCACTGTAGCAACGAAAAAAAAAAATGGGCCAGCCCAACACTGTAGCTACTGTAGCTGCTACAGTAGCTACAGTGTTTTTTTCAATTGCTTTGATTATATATATAACAAGCGTGATTACCCGCGCGTTGCTGCGGGTCGTTAATTTTTTTCGCGTAATTGCGAGGCATTATTATTTTTTATTTTTTGAATTTTGTGTGGTTTTATTTTTTCGGCCTCATGTTTAATAGTTTGTTTTTTTTTCTTATATGAGCTTATGTGTGGGGCTCATATTTAAAGGTTTACTTTTTGGCTATGCGGGTTATTTTTTTTAATATATTTTTATAGGAAACATGGCGTTTTGTATTGTATTCTGTGTGCGGTCGCAATTAGAATAAAATGACGTAGTTTTGTTTACACGCTTCAGTGCTCTGGCCCTTTGGCGCTCCCAACTTGGGGCCAACCCATTTGGGTTTTTTTTTTTTTTTTTTTTTTTTTTTAGGCATGTAAAAATAAACCGCTCGGCATAAAATAGAAAAAAAATTACAATATTTTTTCGGGCCTCTTGCTTAATAGTTTTTTTTTACATTGGGCTTATGTGTGGGGCTTATGTTAAAAGATTTCTTTTTTAGAATACGGGATTTTTTTTTAATTATAATTTTATGGAACATTGGCCTTTAAATGAGGAATTGTATTTTGTGCGGGTTTATTTTTCGGTCTCATGTTTAATGTGGCGGGATAATTTTTGAGTTAAAATTTTATTTTTTTATTCATTTTGTTATTTTTTTTTTTTTTTTTCGAATTTATTTTTTTGGTTCTCATCGTGTAAATTGACTAGTGTTTAAGTCAAATTCGGAAATGTTAACCGGTATTTTTTTAATTGAATGCGGCAGAGTACTTTTAACATTTTTTTCACAAATATATATATATATATATATATATATATATATATATATATATATATATATATATATATATATATATATATATATATATTATATATATATATATTGGGCCGGCCAGACTGTAGCAACGTATAAAAAAGGCCAGCCCAGTACTGTAGCACTGTAGCTACAGTAGCTCAGTACTTTTTCAATGCGGGTCGTTAATTTTTTATCGCGTAAGTTGCATGGCAATTATTTTTTTTTATTTTTTTTTATTTGTTCTGTCGGGTTTTAATTTTTTCGGCCTCTGTTTAATAGTTTGTTTTTTTTACTTAATATGAGCTTATGTGTGGGGCTCATGTTTAAAGGTTTCTTTTTTTGGCTATGCGGGTTTTTTTTTAATATAATTTTATAGGAACACGGCGTTTTTTTATTGTATTCTGTGTGGGTTCGCATAGAATAAAACGACGTAGTTTTGTTCTACACGCTACTGTTGGGGCGCCGGCCCTTTGGGCTCCCAACCTGGGCCAACCCAATTTGTTTTTTTTTTTTTTTTTTTTTTTTTAGGCAATGTAAAAAAAATCGCTCGGCATAAAATAGAAAAAAAAAATTACAATATTTTTCCGGCCTCATGCTTAATAGTTTTTTTTTTACATTGGCTTATGTGTGGGGCCTTATGGTTTAAAGATTTCTTTTTTTAGACTTATTTTAAAACCGGGGATTTTTTTTAATATAATTTTATGGGAACATGGGCTTTAAATGAGAATTGTATTTTGTGCGGGTTTATTTTTTCGGTCTCATCGTGTAAAATGACAGTGTTTAAGTCAATTCGAAAATTTTACGCGGGGGTATTTTTTTTATCTGAATGCGTCGGTCTTTTGTAAAATTTTTTAAAAAAAAAAAAAAAAAAAAATATATATATATATATATTGGGCCGCCCAGCACTGTAGCAACGAAAAAAAAGGCCAGCCCAACACTGTAGCTACTGTAGCTGCTACAGTAGCTACAGTGTTTTTTTCAATTGCTTTGATTATATATATAATTTGTCATACTTCACATGATACACACTGAATGACAACCATCTAAAATTATCTTTTAGTAAAATATCTTTGAGCTGGTAGGACAAACTTAAGCAAACTAATTATATACATATACTATGAAAGGGTTAAAACTACGTCGTTTTAACCACTTTGCTACAGTAGCTACAGTAACCGGCCCATTGGGCTGCCATTTTGGGCCGGCCCATTTAACTTTTTTTTTTTAAGTAGGCAACTTAAAAAATAAAAATAAAAAATTGCTCGGCACAAAATAGAAATTTTTTTTACAAAATTACTGATTTATTCAGATCAAAAAATATCCGCGCCATGAGGCCCAACACATAAGCCCATATAAAAAAACTATTAAACATGAGACCGAAAAAATAAACCCTCTAAAAAAAATTGCTCAGCACAAAATAGGAAAAAAATATATAGATTTATTCAGATAAAAAAATACACACGACATTACGCCCGCCCAACACATAAGCCCATATAAAAAAAACTATTATCATGTTGAGACCGGAAAAATAAAACCCGCAACAAATAAAAATATACAAAAATTGCTCAAACACAAATAGGAAAAAAAAAAGTAGATTTATTTCAGGATCAAAAAAATACCCCTGACATGACTCCCAACACATATGCCCATATAAAAAAAAACTATAAACATTGAGGACGGAAAAATAAAATCCGCCAAAAAAAAAAATTAAAAAAAATAAATTAACGCCACGCATCATCGCAGCGGTCAATCATGCTTAAATAAACACCCACATCTATGATAAAAGAAACACCGCCCCGCAGCAACGCGCGGGCAACTATGCTTGTTAATACTATAGAATAATTCTATGTTAGTAATGGCCTATAATGATTCTTAGTAGAGGTGACAAAATGGTTGGGTTGAGTTGGATTGGGTCATAGTTCTTAGATGGGTCTTTTAGGAGGATGAGTTTATTTTGGTTTGGGTTTAGATGAGTTTGGTTCTATATAGGATTGTGTCTAGATGGGTTTGAGTCTAGATGGGTCTTTTAGGAAGATGGGTCTAGATGAGTTTGGGTTTAGATGGGTTTGGGTCTAGATAAGTCTTTTAGGATGATGAGTCTAGATGGGTTTGGGTCTAGATGGGTCTTTTAGGAGGATGGGTCTAGATGGGTAAATATTTTTAAGGGATGGGTCTAGTTGTGTCTCCTTTAATATTTATAGATGGGTCTTGTTGGTTATAGCATTTTTATCCGTTTTTGACGTTTTCGACCGATTTTGGCTGTTTTTGACCTTTTTTGACCGATTTGCACCGATTTTGACCGTTTTCGATCGATTTCGACCGTTTTCGTCCATTTTCGACTGATTTCCACCGATTTTGACCGATGACCGTTTTCGACAGTTTTCGACCGATTTTGACCGTTTTGACCAATTTTGATCGTTTTCGACCGTTTTTGATCGATTTCGTACGATTTTGATCGATTTTGACCGTTTTTGAACGATTTTGACCGTTTTTGACCGTTTTTGATCGTTTTGACCGTTTTCGTGCGTTTTCGACCATTTTCATTCGTTTTTGCACGTTCTCGTACGTTTTCAAGTTGTTTTGATCGTTTTGAACGGTTTTGAACGCTTTTGTCCGTTTTTAAACGTTTTTGTACGTTTTCGTCCATTTTTGTACGATCTTGTTCGTTTACATACGCCATTCTCCGTTCTTCGTTTTCTTACGTTTCGTTCGTTTTCGTGCATTTTGTACGATTTTATACGTCTTCATACGCTTTTATACATTTTTATAAAAAGTACTAAAACATATAAAAACGGATAGGACATTTGAAAACATTCAAAAATGTATTTAAGCATAGAAAAAACGTAGAAAACGAACGAAACGAACGAAAATGGACGAAAACTTAGAAGAACGTAAGAATACATATAAAAAGGTAAGGAAAAGGACGAGAACATACGAAAACGTAAGGAAATGGATAAAAACGTACGAAAACAAAAAAAAAAATAAGAAAACGAACAACAACGTATAATTACATTCAACAACGGACAAAAAAGGTTGAGACCATTCAAAAACGTTCGAAAACATGCGAAATCGGTCAAAAACGATCAAAAACCGTCGAAATCGGTCAAAAACGGTCGAAATCGGTCAAAAACGGTGGAAAATGTCAAAAACGGTCGAAATCCGTCGAAAATGGTCAAAATCGGTCAAAAACGAACGAAAACGGTTGAAATCGGTCGAAAGTAAAAAAACGGACGAAAACGGTCGAAATCGGTCGAAAACAGTCAAAATAGGTCGAAAACGGTCGAAAACAGTCGAAAACGGTCGGAATCGGATGAAAACGATCGAGATCGGTCGAAAAGAGGTCAAAAATGAGTTGAAAACGGTCGAAATCAGTCAAAATCGGTCGAAAACGGATGGAAACGGTTGAAAACGGTCGAAATCGGGCGAAAACGGTATAAAACAGTCGAAATCAGTTCGAAATCGGTCGAAATCGGTCAAAATCAGTCGAAATCGGTCGAAATCAGTCGAAATCGGTAAAAAAACGGTCGAAATCGGTCGAAAACGGACGAAGACGGTCGAAATCGGTCGAAAATGGACGAAAACGGTCGAAATCAGTCGAAAACGTTCGAAATCGGTCGAAAACGTATAGAAACTTCAAAAACGGATGATTATTGTGTGAATTTGAATATTTTTTCTATGGTATCATTGAATATGTGATTTTTATACCACATAGATGTGTATATGATGAAAATTTTTTTGGTGATTTTGAATGTTAGAAATATGAATGTGAAAATTTATTTGAAATATTATTTATGCTTTGTTGATATATTGATGAATATTTGAATAATTTTATGTTTGCATGTGGGAATTATAATGAATATGAAATGATATGATATTGGTTATTTGAATTTGATTGATGAAAAATTTATGTTGATTATTTTTTAATTTATGTTAATATTTGATGATTGAATTGAATTATCTATTTTATTATATATTATTGAATTTATTTTTAATGATTTGTATATATTATTTTGATAAATTGTTTTTTGAATTATTGTGTTATATTTGATATTTATTTTTATTTGAATATTTTATTTATTATTACATGGATGAAAAATTATATTTTATTTGAAAATTTTTGTAATGTTGTATTCATATGAAAATATGAACTGAAAATGTTATATTATTTGTTGTGAATAATATATTATCATGTTTTGGAGCACATAATATGAAAATTATTTTTTGAAATTGTGATATGTTGTTGAAATTGCTTTTTAATGATTGAAAAAATGTTATACCAACAAGACCTCATCTCATACATTTTAAAGGGAGACCCCAACTAGATCGTCCCTTTAAAAATATCTTACCCAACTAGAATATATAATATTAGGGAAAATGGCTAGATCACATCTATAAATAGAAAGAAATCATCTTGATCCCCTCTATAATATTAAGGGAAAAATGCTAGACTCATCTATAAATTTAAGAGAGATCAATCTAAACACATCCTTTAAAAATATTTAACCAACTAGACCAAAATTTAACCAATGGGTCTAAAATTACCACCTCTAATTCTTAGAATGGTATATGTTAAATGTGTCACACGTCTATTTCGATTATGAAAACAAGTTGTATGTTATAATGGTTCTCAGTAATGCATATGCATTGTTTTAGTGCTACTTAGCTATTGTTAGTAGAACTGAAATTTTTTATCAAGTAACTCGAGTTTGCGTTCAGCTTTCACTCGATTGACGTCGAAGTTTTAGTAAAAGCAGATTTCGAGCCCAATAAACAGCGCATAAAAAACATATAACATTCCAAGCGAACGTTTTTAATAGCTCGCGTTCGAAGCTTTTTCGAATATTTAAGAACATACATATTTATTACATAAACAACCGGCTAACTTGAATATCAGTATAATAGTTAAACATTCGTAGAATGACTATTTAAACCTTAATTTTTCCGAAAGTTTTGTATAAGTTCTTTGATCTTTACATCGTCGAGTATTTATTTGAATTAATTGATGAGTTTTGCTATCGAATTTAATGTTTATATAAATTCGAGCTTTTCGAGCCGAACTTGAGCATTAATCAAGTCGAGCTCAAGCATGTATGATTAAAGTCCGTCAAACTATCAAGCCAGACTTAAATCTGCCTTATAATTTTCGAGTTAAGCTCGAACTAGGCTGGGCTAGATTACGGCCTTAATTGTTGGTAGCTCAAAATATTAGTGTTATGTGTTTTCTTTTCTTTTCTTTTTTTTGTCATCCATGCAAAGTTGAAAATTAAGATTTATATGAAACATGTATTACAATTTTTATGTTAATTAAGTTACCAAAATCTTTGTTATTCAAAAAAGAGCAAAGAAAATAAGTTATTTATAAATTTTCAACTAACTTGTTCCCAAATTACTCAAAGAGACTCATTTACTCACCTCTTGTAATCTAACAGTAGTAACTTTTGAAACCATGTTATTGCAGAAGGTAATAATTACTTTAACCAATTCAGAGTGAATAAATTTTGATTCTTAGCTAATGGAAAATTTTGTACAATAGCGTGGGTGATAAAAAAAAAGGAGTGTGCAGGGCCCCTGGTGGGAAATATACAATTCATGAGAGTTTGAAAGTGCATGTCCTCATGAAACTTGTCTTGTTGTTTTCCTCAGCTACCACTTCTCATCTGTCATCACTATTTAACACACCTGTATACTATACTATACACCACTGTCTCTCTGGTTTCATTTCTATGATATGATGCAACTCAATAGCATAACTAAGCCCACCTTAGTTTATGCTTAAGTTAGGAGTTAGGAAGTAGGGTAGTATGTTGACATTTACCTGCCCTTAAAACCGTTCAACCAAAGTAGATATGTTGTTGTGTTGTTGGAAATATGGGTTTTTATTTATAACAATCGCATTTGATTTATACGCGACATTGCACACTTAGTAAAAGTTGAGCTCGGCTCGAGCTTTGAAGGGCTCTGACAAACTTTATCTCATCAAAGCTTGAGCTTGTTGATTTTATTGGCTGGATAATATTCTTTTGAATAAGGCTCCGAGTTCCGGCTCGAAAAACTCCAAATTTATTTATTAAATATTGTATTCGATAGCGCAAACTTAGATCAATAAGATCATTAAAATAAGTTGATGGACTGCTATGAGTGAACAATCATATTGGCACAAGAACACCCATCATTAAACTCAAAACCCTTGGTCACGGTCCACTCAGGAACATAGATTTCCTCCAAACCAGCATCTGTAACCTCCTCCGCACGAATACTCCCGGCAGCAAAACCACTACCTGACCTTCCTGTAAAAAGACTAAGAGTACGATCCGTCTTCTCAGATGAACTAGAAGCACCAAAAACGGACGGATGCGGCACACTCTTATCCTTGCCAACATCAGCAGGAATAGCAACTGTAGTAGCAATAGTAGTCACAGTGGTAGCCTCAGTCGTCACCGGAACAATGGACCTAACAAAGGAATCACCCTCAGGACCCGCGGAATTAGTAGCTGAGTGATGAGAAGAATCAGATAAAACAACAAACCTTGCAGAAGCAGCCACAGACCGCAGGGAAGGACCAGTCACGGAATCAGTATGATCTCCGCCCTCCTCCAAAGGTGAAGCAGTAACTGATGAAGTAATAAAAGGTAAGGTAGGAAGAGCTGTGACACCCTGTTCTACACTTAACCGAGAATCTTGAAGCAACTTATTAAGAACACCAGGAGACTTACCTCCAGCGGTAGAACCACTAATCCTTCCATAATCGGCCCTTAATCTCTTAGGTGGATGAGAAGCGGCGGGAGTACCCTCGCTTCCGCGGATAACCCTCTTTTTCTTTGAGCGCTTAGGCCTGGAAACATCGGCTTCAGCAACAACATCATCCGTGATAGGCACGACTGGCCCAACGTTGCCATGACCAGCAACGGAAGCATCTTCCTGACCTCCACCACCGCTGCCATCTTCGCCAAACTCTCTTTCAATACTCTCCGACAACTCACCGGACGGACGAGAAACTGAAGTAGGAAGGAGGGTCACTGTGCGATGCTTGGCCACAGTCACAATAGGACTCTCATTTTCAGTCCTTGGCCTCTCAACAATCCTCACCTTACGAGGGTCAGCGGTTCGGATAAACGCGTTCAGATCCATCTCTGCAAAAGATAAAAAAGGGGTAAATACGAAGGAGAGAAAACAAAGACAAATAATCAACATAAATATAGAGAAGAACACCCACCCTCTCCGTTCTCATACTCAAATCGAGGATAGGTATCTTTCTTGAGAAGGTAATTACGGCTTATGCCAACCCAGCAAAGGAATTCCTCCGGGAACCTAAGGAACGGAGAGGCTTGAGCAATAAGGGTGTTAACATGCTCCATGTTATACTCAGACGTGGGAGGAGCTTTATCTTTAACAATATTAGAACCCGAAAACCAACTAAACCGAGCGTTAGCAGGAACCACAAACTCATCAACCCAGAAAAAATGGTCATTCCAATTCTTCACGGAATCCAAATTCTTGGAATAACAAGCACGGACGTTCGGGCGCTTAGTAAACCCAAACCAGCCATTTTTGTAATTATGCGTATAGAAGTAGCGGAACAGACTAACACTAGGTTCAATGTTACAAACGCGGCACAGGATTTCAAAGTGAGAAACCTTGGCAGACCCAAAAACAGACAGTTGGGAGAACGGAATGCGGAAGTGGGTGAGAACAGACACGAAGAAGGTAGAAAACGGGATACGATAGTTGGCATAGTCGAAGAATCGGGTATACATTTCAACTTTACCAGCTGGTCTTTCATGCATAGTGGCATCAGATCTTGGTAATTGAGGATGAACTTCCTCCGGAACAAAGTATTTTGCACAAATAGCATCAAGTTGTTCTTGTGTAAGAACACATTTAAGAGATGTAATACTGCCCATAATAAAAGAGAAGCAAAGAATTTAACCTGAATGAAAACGAACTTCTAGAATAAAGAGAGGCTGTACAACTAAAAATCTTGAAATTTATCAACAATGGTGGAAAAATGAGAGATGAAAAAAGGAACAGTTGGGCATGAATCGACTATTTATACCCATGGTATATTTAAGGCAGGTAAAGGTAAGATGATGACACGTGCCAAGACACTTCCCAATCAACGGTACAAAAGCAAAGTAAAAAGATGATGATAACAGCTGGATGTAGGACTTAGGAGGTCAAATCACGCAGAAGATAAAGGGACACGAAGAACCCACGTAACCAACGATAAACTGCCAAAACAGTGCGAAAGACGCGGAACAAGGGCAGGGACAAAAGAAAAATCTGATCACGAAACTCTAGTCTAGTAATGTCCACCGCACGCTATAATTGTATCGCGTACAGTAAGCAAACTAGACTGGGGGGACTTGATGACGTATAGTATGAACACCAAGCTTACTGGGCTTAGTTCATAATATACGCATATGGCCCCAGGCCCAATACAACAAATACCCGGACTACTAAGCCTGACAAGGGTTACGCTCCGGATATTCCAAAGACGCATGTGAGTATCTTCAAAGCCACACCCGTTGCACCTCCGCGGACAAACACTGACCGCGGAAGAATACTCGCGTCCGCAGACACGATTACACGTGGACCCTTGCCCGACAAGGGACCCACTCCGGCCACCAACAGTTACAAGCGAAATACTAGGAAACCCTAGTATTGGGCTTGCCTATAAATAGGGGTCATTTCACACCCCAAAAAGGTACATTCTGTCTAATCATTAATACACACATATACTCTGACATTCTCTGACAAACATGTATACTTACTCTCACGCCGGAGCTTAATCGCGGGGTCCGCCCTGCGGTAAGGCTAACGGTTTACTCTCATTTGTGCAGATCACCCTTTCATTACTTGGATTAGTATAAGATCTACATCATAGCCCATTCACCGGCCCAATCCACCAAGTGGCCCGGACTCGTATTCACCCCCATACACGGCTTTTATACTAACACCAGCAAAAGACGATTCGATTACACTAGCTAAGCAACATCCAACTTATCCGCAGCAAGCTGCCTTTTATGATTGTCAACACGAGCTTCAAACAACTACTTCACTGAAGCAAGCCTTTCTCCATTCATCTATTGCATCTGCCTCAAACCCTGCAAACAATCCACCGCAACCCCACCAATCGCTAACCTTTCCACCCCTGACATCAACCGACTCCTTTTCTCCATTTCAACCCTAAGTGCAGTACACTGATCACGCATGTCCTCCGCGAAACAATCGACAGATCCAACCTCCTTCAAAAACCACGCCTTCATTTGATCCTGCAATTGATCAGAATCAAAATCAATTGCTAAAGACTCAAGAATTGGAAAACCTTCAGCCATAGAAAAAAAAAGAGAAAACACTAGACCTAAATTAGAATAAAAGTCAAACACATATTATATAGACAAATAAGGGGCATATGGAAAACACTTAATACCGTCATAAAAAATCCGCCACCACCCATTACTCCCCTGGATACCACTGTCATTTCAATCTCAGATACCATGATTATTGTTATTTATAGCTCTGTAAAATGACCCCTAAAGACAACCCCTAAAAACCTAAAACCACCTTTAAATATGCTACGTTTTTTGCCCATTAGACTTATACTCATCCCCTAAAAAAAACTACACATCTATCTTTTATTTGTTGGGCCACCCATCCTCTAAAAAACTACACATCTATCTTTCTAATGGGCCATTTAAAAAAATCCATACATAAAAATAAACACATAAAAACCTTTATAACAATAACAATTATAAATATCATTTAGAAAGAAAAAAAATGCTAACCGCCAAAGCGCAAGTCGATTGTAAAAAAAAATTTAGCCCCGCCCGGTTTTCAATCTTAAGCTTCTTTTGTAGACACAGTTATAAGAGATTATATAAAAAAAAATATTTCATAATCTTTTAAAATCAAATGCTACTTCATGCAGCTTATAAAAATAATATATTTTCATAATCTTCATCACCATCTCCATCTACAACTCCATCTCCAATTCCAATAACAGTTACTTTTGCCAAACATACCCTTATTATAAATATACACAATCAGCGACAAATACGCTGTCGTCTTGGACTTGGGCCAAGATAAAAAAAAAATATTTAAAGCCCAATACTCAGCCCAAAATAAAAATAAAAAAAATTACAAAACCTAACCTCAATTTTTAACTATTTACGATTTTTTTATATAGTAATAAATTTTATTTATCAAATACCTAACACATATGTATAGATTCATTCAAATAAAAAAATACCCGCTGAAAGATCTTCGAATTGCGAACGAAACGAGCCCAATATTGCAATGCTTCTGATGTAAGTACGTTTTTATAAGTACGATTTTATAAAAAATCTTAAAGTTTAATATAAAGAGAATAAAAATGCAATTTACAAAACTTACCCTCAACTTCTAACTATTTACGACTTTTTTATATAATAAATTTTATTTGTCAAATATATAATACATATCTACTGATTTATTCAGATCAAAAAATATCCGCAGAAAGATCTTTAAATTGCGCGCAAAGCGAGCTCAATATTGTAATGCTTCTAACATACGTACGATTTTATTAAAAATATTGAAGTTTAATATAGATAGAAAAAAACTTATAAAACGTACCCTCAATTTTTAAACTATTTACGACTTTTTAACACATATCTATCGATTCATTCAGATAAAAAAATACCTGCGGAAAGATCTTCGAAATGCGAACATAACGAGCCCTATATTGCAATGCTTTTGAAATATGTACGATTTTATAAAAAATGTTGACGTTTAATATATATTTTTAAAAAAACTTTCAAAACACACCCTAGCCTCAGTACTCATTCGAAATCGATTTGTAAAAAATTATGGCCCACTACAACGCGCGGGCTATCTTGCTTGTAAATATCATTAGCGCTCAAATTAGATGTCGTTTTGACATCGGGCTATCTGTTTTCTATTGGGCTGATTCCCCAGGCCCATCTCCATCGCCCCTGTAGCACCGGTTTTTTTTTACTCGATTTCTGAAGCTTCTTCCCCAAAACTGGGGGCTCACTCACACAGTCAACTTCGGTAGCAAATTATCAGCGGCAAGTTAGGATTTTGACTTTTGATGTTTTTGGTGCCGGAAGAGGGTTTTGTTTTTTGGGGGTTTTCTGTGCTTCAAGATTTTAAAATATTTAATCAATCAATTTTGGGGTTATGTTCAAGGTAATTTGTTGTTTTTTTTGGTTGTTTCTACAATTTCGTACCTTTAATTTGTTTGTTTCGTGTTTCCGTTCAATTGTCGTTATTTTTGTTGTTTATGAAAAAAAATAGGATTTTTGATGTGGTGAATTGTTGGTTGTGATGTTTGGCTTGAAAGTGTGTTTTCATTGAGGATGTTTCTAAGGCTAGCACTGAAACTATAAGTAAATTTTTGCAACTTACCATTGTGGATAATATGATGTTTGGATTTGTGTTTTAGAATTGGTTATACAATCCGACCGTTTTATGGGATGTTTCTTTCGGCTTCAAAAATGCAGTTTTTATTGATGTTTAGGTATTTGGCGCGTGTCCGGGTCAATTTAGACAAGGATGAGATTACGTGGCGGGGCAAGCTTGCTAAGCTTGCAGCCACGTCTGATGTATTCTCTTCCTTCGACCGCTTAGCTCATAACCAAAAATAAAGTGATTAAGTTATATGATATATACTGCTTTCAATACAGTTTTAAGCTTAAATGATTTGTTAAGGCAATGATGATGAATGTATGCGTTTATATGTTTTGTGGCCACACTATACCAATGCCGGTGTTTTGGCGGGGTGACCTGACCCGGATTATTGTTGCAGCCAAGGTATCTTGGCGAGGTAACTTTACCTGAGTTACGGTTGCAGCCAAGAACGGTGTTTGGTTTCGCTTTTATATCTGCAGACCCTGAGCCTTATAGGTATCGATGAAATAGCGTCAATTTTGTCTTTGAGTGTGCGTCTGGAGAATCTGAATGTGATTTCATACCAAGAAAGTGATGAACAAATGATTTATTCTTTAGAATTTCGACGAATTTAGTTATACCATTTTCAAATCTACTTGCCTTTGGTTTCGCAAAATTGATAGTTTACGGTTTATTTTCTTGGGCTATATTGTAGGTACCAAAGAGCCGGGCCTGTTATAATTGATCCAGGGTTGTATAGTCTTAAGAATCACATGTATTTTGGGTCTCTCAGTAAAGGATTAAAGGAATATGCCTACCAACTTCCTAAAAGCTCTTCACAGGTAACTTATTTCAATATTCGCAACCTTCTACCTCAATATTAATTGAATTGATTATATTGATATTGAATAACCACAATGCAAGTTTTCGATCAGATTCATTTGATTACTACATTTAAGCACTTTTAGCTGGACATTAAATCCGTATACCGCGTAACTAAAATTGCAAATCCTCTACATTGACGTCACATTTCCCACAGGCCGAAAATGCCTTTAATCGAAATTTTGATGTTCTTTCGATATATGGTGTCTTTTTATTACATTAAGAAGCATATTAAGGATTCTGAACGAATATAATGCGGCCTGTAATTTCAATGCATAGGAATCACATTCTAACGAACAAGGTCGTCGTAAGTTGGCAGAATACGATTATCTGAACTACTTGAACGGAAAGGTATGAAATCTATTAAGGGATCTCCCCTCTTACCACACCGCACTTATTTATGGCTGCTGACACCGATGACATCAACACAGTTGTACATACTTATTTTTTAGTGCGCAAATGAGCAAATGTATCTGTTTAGATGTTGTTTATAAGTTGTTTGCTGCTCCATGGGCTTATATTTTGTGTTCACTATATTATGTAGGTCTTTATGTTTGCACGTCTGAAATAGGAAAGGGGAAACTAGGACGGTCAGGAATAAACTCAGGCGGGGGGTAGTATAGCAGGAAGTGAACATGGAAGATGAAATAGCCGTAAAGGGGTTAGTAGAAATATCATCACTTGCAATATTTTGCATCGGCTGCTTCATGCATACGCCTTTTTAGCTTTATGCAATTGTAGAGTTCGTCTGCACACATCAGTTAACTTTGCTTCAATTGTTGTGACTTTTTTTGGGCTGCAATTCATCAAATAATTCCTCTTTTATCAGTAACTATTTGTATGTATTGATAGATGCATTATTATTAACACTTAATAAGCGGACCAAACTAATCTCTGTTTTTCTACTATTGTTTACATGCAGGGACGTCAAATTCCAACTGTACATCGAGTGATCAGGGTACGTATTTCCAGAAACTTTATCTTATATTACATTTTGTTTTACGACATTTGGATGTAGGGGTGAATGAATGGGTCAAGCTTCAACCCATTTGGATTTATCGCGCACAATAAAATTTGCATATTCTGAATCAACCAATTCGTAAAGAGATCGCCCCCTCTAATGCCTACCAATATAGCTCGATAAAATGGCTACTGATTTGTGTGAAATGTAAGCGCAAATGGGTCGAATCTGCAGAACTGCAAAATATGCTGTTGTATGGACAACGGCCACTCTTTTAGTGGTACGTAAACTTGATGTATGTCTCTCGATCTTTCACCTGTTATCCCTTATCATGTACTTAATAATTAGTCTTTCAAGAAACATAATGGTAATTGTGTTTTGGAGTACACATAAGACGTAACCGATGCAACTAATCTGTGCAATTTTATTCTCAGGAAGATGGTATCAATTTGTTGACAGTAATTAAAGACAAGACAAAGTATAGACAGTCATGGAAGCATGACTTTGTAAAGGACTACTTTCCACCTAGCATGTCCGAATATAAAAGTGCCCTTGAAGGAAATGGGTAATTCTGCATACATGTGCTTTATAGAGTTATATATGTATGGAGTGGCAAAAAGGTTTGTTGGAATGAAGATTTTAATTTCAAGAAGCTTTACTTGAGCTTTTCTTATAGGGTGATACATATAATATGTGTTCAATGTATGTGTATGCTTTTGTGAGTTACTGCTTATTTTACCTCAAACAGGTATATAAGCACAAAAAACTGAAGTAGAACCGACCGAAACCGAACCGAACCGAGCCTATTTGGTTCCGTTTCAGTTTTGTATATTTTTTTCAGTTTTAGTCGGTTCGGTTTCGGTCCGGTTCGGGTCAAAACACACTTATTCGAACCGTATCGAACCGACCTTATTCGGTTTGGTTTCGGTTTCTATAACCAAAGTAAAACACATTTCACTTTAAATTGCATTGTTTTATACAAAGTATGCATTGTTCACATCTTTGTAACCTTCTGCAGCTTTCATGCGATCCATACGACCTCCACTAATTTCTATTATTTTGATTATCAGGTGTGAACAATTGAATTATATTCTAAAGAATGCTCCAAGAAAGGTATTGAGGAAGGAGTTCATGGAACTGGCTCTATATACACAACATACATTATACATGTATATTACCTTGAAACATTGACTAAATTTCATACTTAATATTTCAGTTGTAAGGGTTTTCTAATGTAGTAATATAACTACTTGGTTCATGACTTATTAGTTAATACCTTAACATTTGCTAAAAACTAAGTCTTGCGTGTTGCTGCTTATGCATGCGCCTATGAAAGTAATGTGCACACGCAAGCCAAAAAAAAGAATACGAGAAGCATGTCAAAACCAGCCCCGCAGCAACACGCGGGCTATCATGCTTGTTTAAATAATTAACATAAACATATATACTATTTACAGCAATTTGTTGTGTTGTTTTGGTGGCGGGCTACTTTGGCCTGTTTTCTTTGGCCCAAATTGTTTATGTGCCCTTGTGATGGTCGTAAACAAAACTTACAAGTTAATAAAAAGCTATGAGAAATCTGAAAGACAAGTGGTGATTAATGATTGGTTGTTTGCAGCTTGGAGGGTTGAATTCGATGCTCACTGTTGAACATTCACCTTCGTTTCCTGTTGTATCTAAAGCACCCACAATTATTCTCCGTATGGATGTATCTCATGGTTTTCCTAGCCAATCTGATGTCCCGTCTATTGCTGCGGTAAATTGTTGCTCTCTTTTTAGTTCGCGTATTAAGACTTTGGTGAAAAATTTAATAGTTTGTTGAAATTTGTATTTCAATGGTTTTCAGGTGGTTAGCTCAAGGCATTATCCTCTAATTTCCCGATACAGAGCTCCAGTGAGAACTCAATCCCCCAAAGTGGAGATGATTGATTCTCTATTCAAGAAGGTTTCAGATACCGAAGGATGGGCATATGAGGTGTGATAGTTCTTTGATTTATATGCTACAAACTAATATAAGGATTCGATAGTGGTTTCATATTGATATTTGCTATCTGGCCAGAGAGTTACTTTGGATTTTTATGTGAGTCAGCGAAACCACCGCAGATTCATTCCTCATTTTCTGTTCAAAATTGACCACTTGCATGGTATTTGCCAATATTTGTTGTGTGAAGGTTTAAGCTTCTCATTAACTTATTTTTTGGCAATATGTGGTGGTTTCAGTGACGTCTTCAGTACATCAAGTTTCTCACATGAGTTGGACCAGATAATTGAGGTTTGGTCACCTTTTACTTTATATTGCAGAGTTTTCGTACACTGTGCTTTGGTATGTAATATGTTGGATTGGAATGACTGGTGTAGGCCTGCAAGTTCCTTGACTGGAAAATGAGCCCAACGTTATATCTTGATGCATATCGCCACAGAAGAATCATCACACCAAAGTTAAAAAACCTGTGTTTCCCGCTACTCACCCCAGTTAACAAATTAAACCCAACACACCATTTTCCCCACCCCTATCATTAGTCCCAACTCCCATCCTACCTCCAAATCACACATCACCCACCTTCCACATAGCAATCCCCCCCCCCTATCCTGCCAACCTCCAATTCACATATATCCCATACTCCATAACCATATGCTACAAATCACAACATCCCCAAATTCTTAATCAATATATACAAACTACATCCCACCTCCCGATAATTACCATTCCAAATTACCCCCCTGTTCCCCCTTCCACACAACAAATTACATACATCATCCCATTCAAACTATCATCCAACCTTTAATATCCAACTCTCTTCTCTATTTACCTAACACAACAATAAGAATCATAAATTAAACTAATATACCCACCCATCATCCCATCAACCTTTCAAACAAATCATCATCCTTCACCTATACTACACATCCCAAATTAATACCTACTCAACCAAAAACTATTCCAAAATAACCCCAACCTACAACCCCCTCTATAATCACTCAAAATACTCCCTCAATCAACAAACCTATACTCCCAAATAAATCAATTTAAAAGACCTAACCATCCATACCCTTAATCATAAACATCTTCTTCCTACCCTAATCATTCCCATTATACTTCCTCCCTTAACAATCCCCATACCTCCAATCTCTATCTAATTTTTACCCTTAAATCACCTCATTCTCTCCTATAAATAAAATAATTATACCAACCCTCCCCCAATCTAACCCTAATACAATTCTTCATAACAATCCCTTACATAACCCCTTATTTAACCCACACACATACCATAAACAATATAATAAAATACCACTCCCCTTAATCCCATCAATCCCCAAACCCCTCCCTAACTAACATTATTAATTCTCTAAATTCCTCCATTCCCCCCATACAACCCCATAATCCCTCATTTAACAAATAACCAAAATTAACATACATAAAACAACAAACCCCTAAATCCAATAACTCACCCCTTTCCCCAACTCTATATACCCATCCCCTCTTACCCCTCCTCTTCATTACTACCATACACCAACCCCCCAACCTATCTAACCTAAAATATCCCCTCAACTATCATCCATCACCTCACATCTATTACTTCCATAACCTTTCCTCACACCTTTAACAATCCAACTACTCCCCCTCTACCTCCTACTAACACTCCATACACCCCATCCCCATCTCTACATCAAACAAAGTTACCCAAATCATAACACAAACAATCCTTTCATACACAATAGTCCAATAAAACCCCTTCATATCCTCCAATAATATCTTATTGCTTTTAATACAATTAATACGCTGCAAGACAACAATAAACTACCAACTTTTTCCCACACATTACAACTCATTCACAAACCATCCCAAACCAACCCACCCACACAATTCCATACTATTCTTTACAAAATAACTATAATTGAATCAACCCTCTATACTCACTACATAACACCCTCATGCCCGATGAAGCAAAATCACCCACCCCACCATAATCCATACCAACCTTCCAATCATTCCCCTTACTCATATTCACAAACAACTATATAACTTTGATCACAATGAACCTAATTTCCACAATACACATTTCACACCCCCCAAACAATCTCCACTCCATCCATACATCCCCCCCTCACTCACCATCACCTCTACATCCTTGTGCATCCTCCCAGACCTAAGCTTAGTGGTCATCCCACTAGCACCCCCGCCTCACACCTAACATTCCCGACAGTACCTGTACCTCTGTCACACACCTTGTCCTTGTCACTTCCTGACTACCTTCCCACCCATATCATAATTCATAAACAAACCAGACTACCACTACATTAGTACCACCCACCCCACCCCAAACCAGCCCCCCCGATCACCCCGCCGTATATCTTATAGAAATATCCCCCTCGTGACCACTGTAAGATTGTCCTGAGAAATGAGACCCAACTCCATGCCCTATCTCATACATCCGTGACAACTGTCAACCTCTGTGAGCTTGAGCACATAGATCTGATGTATTTCATATATCGATATTCCTTATAGCTGCTTGTGTCCCTCCCATCGATCCTGTACTCGTCTCTCTACGATTCCCGCGTCATCACATCAGCCCTGAGACCACACCCGATTCCGCCAATATCTCTACAACATACCCTGATCACTGTAGCCACCGTGCTCAGTACTATACTATAGAGCCCACCTCTCCACTTATTGCCGTAATAGCTTACCCCACTCCACCAGCCGCCCCTTAAGCTCGAACCCACAGCCCCTAGGTCCCCCCCCCCCCCCCTTACCTCATTTTTTCAGTTTATAGTAGTAAGTCGTAGTCCTCTACACCATATATATCCTTGTCATAACTTTCCTGCCAAAAACACGTCTTGTTCTCGTTAAGTCTTTGTTTGCTCGGTTTATTGACTATACATTTCAACTTTGTCATGTTGAGTTGCTTCTTGCGTGATCCGTATTAGGTCGTGTTTTTGTTACGGAAGAATGTTGATGAATTGTCCATGCCGACCTCTCCCTGTTGTTTCGCCCGTGATTATGTCTGTTCTTTCTCGTCTAATGTTGCTGAAGAATAGCATTGTCCCTCTGACGCTGTATTCTTGGCAAGAGACCTATGCACACCACGGTCGAAAGAAACAGGAAGAAAAGATAAGAGAAGACGCACAGAGAAATGTGATCAGTGAAGGGATAGACATAGGCAACATTCGGGGAATAGGCTCTTGGCGATAGCTATAACTGCGGAGTACTCGGTATGTGGTGGACGGTGGGTATGAGTGATGAGTCGCTGGCGACGTAGGTTTTTGTATGAAATTCAGGATTATTGTTTATATATTTGAAAACAGAACAATGATATTGCTTTTGTGTATTTTGAAAGGCTATCAGGGTCAACAACTATGATGCTGAGCCACTGTTGAAGTCTTGTGGGATCTCGATAAGCAGTGAAGTACTTCACGCAAGTGGAAGGCCGAGTTCTGCCAGCCCCGAGGGTATTTATGTCTTCAGATTTTCAGAGATGTTTATAATTTGTTTTATTTATTATTAAATCAAGTATATTCTTATTGGCTTTGCTTATGTCAAAGTTGAAAGTGGGGAATGGAGTTCCCCCGAAACGGAAGATGGAATTTTAATAACAAGGTTCTTTTCTTCTTTCTTCATGTGTTTTCTATCAAAAGTAACATTGTATCTATTTTTCTGTGACCAATAACAACATTTTGATTTGACAATGTAGAAACTTGTGAATCCCGCAACAATTGAAAAGTGGGCTGTGGCTAACTTTTCTGCTAGATGCGACATACGTAACCTTGTCAGGGATCTGATTAAGGGTTAATTCCATATATACCCATTTTAAACCTTCAAATGACATATTTACCCAACTAAATATCATAAAGTCATATATACCCGATCTAAACATATTTTTGTCATATTTACCCATTTCATTTATATGACCCATTAAAAGTAAACTAACATTATTAAATTCCTATGATACCCTTTATCATATAAAAATCTCTCTTTTCTAAACACAAAAAACCTTAACAATGATTCTGGACAAACTTTTAAAACTACAACAGCAAGAAATAAACTGTCACTTTTAAATCTCTAATCCTAAACAAATTGTGAAAGAATCAGAATTCACATTAAAAAGGGGATTGAGATTCTCTAATGTTTTACTCTCTAATGTTCTTCTCATGTTAAAATGTTGTGAGTGGGTTTAAATTAGTGGGTCCCATATAAAAATAAACTCATAATTTTATTTACTTTTATGTTATTGGTTGAACATGACACAACTTGAGACACAAACATTAGAGAATCTCAATCCTTTATACAAAAAATATGTTTGCTCTTTTGTAACAGAAAAAAGAAAAAAAAATCACATTACAAAAAGAGATCTAGTAATTTATATATCACCAACTTCTGTACCTACATATTTGAATATCAAGCAAACATTAAAATCTTCATAAAATTTGAAGACTACGTGGTTTCCTGAGTGTAATCATGCAGCATAAGTTTGTCAATATATTTTGTGTAAATCTAAATGAGGCAAAAAGAAGCAAGAGCTTTCATAAGGGTATAATTGTGATACGAACCGGATCGATAAAAGAGATTAAAAGAACAATAACGATAAATAAAGATAGGTGATCAACTTTCGAGAGGCCGATCTCTCTCCCAATAATGATATTAAATCACTATACAATCCCTAATCCTCTATTTATAATAATCATATTCTTGTAGAATAAGTCGGATTAATCTTTTCCTGAATAAAACATATCTATTAAATAATTAAAACTATTTTAATACTTATTTAATATCTATTCCATAATTAATTATTCCAGGATCGTATCATTACTCCGTCCCGCAAAAACACCTTGTCCTCAAGGTGTTCCTTTAAAATCTTGAGCCACGTGATTCCGGGATCCCAAATTCTTCTTTGAACTCC
>BQNB010102135.1:0-24315 GCA_026074375.1 Tanacetum coccineum
AGCTGACTGATAAGCTTTTGCAGCCTATCATAGATCTGGTCAAGTCCTTCTGAGCTATTTCCATTGAAATTATCATACTGCTGTTTAAGAAGTGTTTTTTGTACTTTCTTGAACTCCTTATTACCTCCAAACCTCTTCTCTATAGCTTCCATCAGAGTCTTGACATCTTTGTAGGTGTTGAATTTTAGTTGATGTTCATTAGGGAGAGCCATCAACAGAGTTCCTCTTGCCTTTAACTCATTCTTCCTTGCTAGCTTATGTTTTACAGTAGTAGGAGGTACTACTGTCTCAACACCATCAACAGTTCTTGTTGGCAGAGGTGAGTCACCATTTAAGATTAATTCCCAAAGAGCATAATCAGTCATTAAGAAGTATTGTTCGATCCTCATCTTCTAATGCTCAAATTCATTTGGATTGAGCACTAAAAGTTTTGCAGCAGCAACCACTTGTGCAGATACTGACTCTATCTTTTCTTGAAACAAGTAGATCTTGTGTGTAGAATGGTTCTTCGTATTTAAAGTTTCTCAACAAGCTCTGATACCACTTGTTGATCCCACATGAATAGATATTGATTAGCTTGTAAAAGGCTTAGTTATATTAAATAAATCTAAGACAACTATAGTAGAAACTTTGATTGAATATATCAAAGACTATGTGGAATCTAGTCTATGATACTAAGAAGAATAATCAATAAAACATTAAATATTGAATACACACAGAGATAACTAAACTTTCAGCCTCAATATATTAATATGAACACTCTTGATAGTGTTAGGGTTATACAAAACCTTGAAGCTATATATTACTGAATATGAAAATGAGATATATAAACTACATGCCCTATGGTCTCTTTTTATACACCAAGGAACCCTAATGGGCTTACAACACATTTTCTACTCATACATATCTTTTCCTAAAATATCTCATACATAACATATCTTTCACAAAAATATCTCATACATACCTCAAAAGCAATATTTATCTTCAATCAATCTTTATCCTTTAGCAGTTGTAATCCTGTCAGCAGTTGTAACTCCATTAGCAGTTGTAACTTTCTTCACCAACAGTAGTAACTTTTGTACCAGCAGTACTAACTGAGCACAAGCAGCATTAAGTACTTAGAAAGTTTTCTTCAATCTTCATCAACAGTACTAAGTTACACTAGCAGTAGTAACTTTACTCTAGCAGTACTAACTTTACTCTAGCAGTACTAAGTTACACTAGCAGTAGTAATATATACTAGCAGTAGTAACTAACAGTACTAACTACTTAGCATATTTTCCATTAGGATTACCAACAACACTAAGATTTACTTAGCAGCATTAACACACACCTGAGCAGTCTTAATTCCTTTGAGCAAGATTAACTCTAAACAGCGTCAAGAAGCTTTTAATCCCAACACGGACAATTATCCCCGTGGGGTAAAACTTGCAAGATAATTATCTTTTGAGTAATTTGGGGGTGCAATCTTAATTTTATTTTCAACGCATAGAGGGCTTTTCATTTTCTCAAGCATTATCTTTCTAATTATCTCAGCTAACTCAATAGTATCCTCTAAGTCATGCACAACAGCAGGGGTGATTGTGTCGTTGTGTGGTGTTAAATTATGATTCAAGTTTTAAATTTATATTTTGTCGACTTAACCAAAAACAACACTTTAACGTGTAGATATAACCCGAGTCGGTAGGGAGTTTGTGGTAGTAGGGTGAGTCGAACACTGGAGGCAGAAGATAAATCTTTCAATTTAATTAATACTCTCCGTTTTTCAAATCTCAAGTAGTCTAATCTATGCAAAACCTATGCTAAACCTATGATAACACTAAATCTAATGAAAAAAAGGGTTTTCAGCCCTGAGAGACTGCACAGGTTTGGTGGTAAACTTAAAACCAATTCTAAGGACACTTTAAGCCACTCCACAAATTTACAAAGTGATAAAAGAGCGTCCTAGCCAATATAAGAAAACTGTATTAACCATTACCTATAATCCATTCAATGTTGTTTGTTTATTACTGCAATGATCACTCATCTCGAGGCGGCATATCATTCTTAAGACTTAGGCGTTACTTCTTCCTAAGAGATAGACACGTAAAATTATGTCATAATAAAACGCATCCGCATAAAGCATCCTTATTTGTTGATTATAATCTATGTTAGGGATTAAGGCAATGGTGGTCTTGATAAACCCTAGATCGTAGAGACTTTACCCATTTACTGCTTAACGGCTCTTTATATACTAGTATTCCACTGTCCAAGTCTTTACTAATTGATTAAAACATACTCGTTGCTACCAAGGTCACCTTATGGCTTAACTAAGCTCATAATCAAAGGGCAAAGATAGGTCAATATTTGTGATCCTATGATTCTAGATATATAATTTTTCAATATGGAAGAGCTATATCCCAACTTCTTAGCCTAAAGTGCCCAAACACCACCGAATGATGTAGCGCATTAAATATGCACATGCCTAGACCTAATTGAATGGTATGTCCCGCAACTTAATCACTTAACAAGTCATACAATTGATAACAGAAAACAAGCAATCAAGATAAATTAAGAAATCGAGATAAAAAACCCAAACAATTAATATCTTCATAAGCAATACGCTAATTACCTGAAGGTATTAGCCTTTCAAACGATTATAAATTAATACAAAAGTAATGATTTTAGACCCAAGGTAAACTAATACGAGTTAACGTATGATACCAAAAACTGAACGATTACAAGAATATAGAAAATACACGTGTCTCCTAGAATGAATCGCGTATGGCTCGACCTCTTATGTGCTCCTTTCTCCTCTAAAAATCGACATTTGTGGTTTAGTATCAAGATATGATTTTGCACACTTAAAACTCGTTTTTGAGTTTTCTATTTATAAGGTCTGAAGTCGGTTTCGAAACTACCTTATCCAATGTTTGAGTTATAGCCTAATTGGGGGATTCGAGGAGTATGAACCAACGTTTCGATATCTTCCATAATATTTTTATTCCCATATAGCTGAATACGGCGTATTGCCTTTCTTGGATACGGTGTATTGATCTTGTTTCCTTCGTGGTCTTTGGTGAGTGCGGGCATAGATATGCCGTATCTTCCTTAATGGATACGACGTATTGGACTTCAGACAAGTAATCTTCAAAATATCTTCATTTAAGCTCCAAAATGCGTGCCTTTTAGTTAACTTTCACCAAGTACTCCATAATTACTGCAATTCTCAAATATGAACGATTAAGTAACAATTCTTTGCAATAATTATACAAAATGGGTTAATTACATGGGATAAATGATGCTATAAAATAGACGTTATTTGATGTCATCAAATATCCCCCCACTTAAATCCTACTTGTCCTCAAGTAGCCTTTAGAAGTTTATAAAAATGTATCCCTAAGGATTTTTCCATTTAAGCATTTATTTGATCTATTACAAGTACATAACCAAACACCTCACAAAATAAGAAGATGAAAACACTTAAATCACTCAACTAATCTATGTGGTAACATGTAACTAATTCGCTCAATTGCTCGGTCGTGACAAGTATTCTATCATAGGCTTGGCAAGGATACACATCTCCACCACTAGAGCTAAGGAGTAACAAGTTTATAAAGGTAAAATGGGTTTTTGTTATAAGGCTTAGGGTTGATTACTCTAACTAATCTTTATCGATACTAATATTCCAGGAGGGCGACAAAGACCACACATACACACCCGTAACGATGAGATAGACACATGTGACTACTCACTCCCACCTTGAATACGCTAAAATGGTAGGACTAGTAGAGTAATATAGTGTATGGATCTTCTAGCTTTCACCAATAGTAATAAACCAACAAGGCAGCTGAGACATGCATACATTTCCATAACGATGGAATAGACATACATGCTCGTACACATCCTCATTCGCGTAAAACCCATGGTTAATGATTAGGAAAGGGAAATAAATTGTTGTTAAATAAAAATTACGAAACAAATAGATTTTTCCCAACCGTTACCGTGATAAAGACATAACTATTTACAAATGTCTTGATCATTGATCAAAAACAACAACCTAAGTTGGCGTTCCCATAACTGTCAACTTCCCAATCATCCCATACTTTATAAACTTTTACAAACAATGGCGAAATCTACCACTTTATACAGATACTCTACCTCATTGATTTTCAGAAGTATCAACAGATAAACGATCCTTCAATAAAATT
The DNA here is from genome assembly GCA_026074375.1 of Tanacetum coccineum. Taxonomy (NCBI): domain Eukaryota; kingdom Viridiplantae; phylum Streptophyta; class Magnoliopsida; order Asterales; family Asteraceae; genus Tanacetum; species Tanacetum coccineum. The sequence goes on from BQNB010102135.1 coordinate 4,191, forward strand.
ATTTACTTTCGTCCCTAAGCTCGGGCGATTATCTTCAAACTTTCCCCTTCTTCTTTTTTTTTGGCGATTTTTCTCATTTTTACTTCCATTTTTTTGCTACACTATACTACTAAACACAGTGTAATTTTCACGCATATTCACGATCATAAATAAACGTCCGGATAATACCTTGGGTAATTCATCGTTCTTGGATGTACCAATAATTCGTTGGATAAAAAACATGATTTTGACTACTTATACATTCGCAATTGAATGTGCAAATTTTTCTTCCCAACCCACCTAACCAAAGATAAGAAAATGACACATAGACTTCGAAAAATACATATTTTACACTTTAACGCAACTACACTAATAAATGACATAATCTAACATTGAGTTTAAGGTGTAAACGAAATAAATAGTTGGTGTTATTTCTAAAGATTGGCTCTACGGTTTTTAGAGTATGTTACTCTTAAAATGAGAGTAAACAAAAAGGGTTATACGGGGGTTAACTAACCCACGTAGTAGTTAGTTAATAAAAAACATGTAACAGACCGGCTTTTTGGGTGTAATCCAAAAATTACTCAATTTAAACAAGTTACTAATTACTTTACTCCATCAAAACCATAGTACTCAATTATTGTGGTCCTCGGAAATAATATACCAAAGCCAAGTTCTAAAGTCAACAACATCACTTCACAGCTTCGTATTTTTTGGAATTTGGTTAAAACATTTAGAACGAATAAGGTTAGAATACCTCACAATATCTAACAGAGGGTTATTGTGTGCCGGATTAATTTATCAAGTATTTCACCAAAAGTATGCTTGATTTTTTTAAAATTAACATAGATTTAAGCATTTTAGTGTCGACAAATAGGACAAGTATCATTCTAATTTCCACCCCCTACTTGAATTATACAACGTCCTCGTTGTATACATAAAACATTAAAAACAAAAATTAAAAAGAATTAGAATGAGAAACTCCCCTGATATTTTGCTCGGTAGATTCTCCATGTTGAGTTTTTGAGCAAGAATGTGTGTTGTAAATGCGTCTGATTGCCAGCGTGACTACAATCACACATAGGGCTCCAGATGATTGATACTTCACCAACTTCATCGATTTCTTAGCTTTCAGCAAGGTCCTGTGTAAAATATAGGAAAAACATGTATTCCTATCTTCGTACCTATGGTTAATTTAAATAAGCCAAACAAACTGTATAGGAAACCAATATGCCATATCCATAAACTGAATACGTCGTATCAGAAATCCTGTAAAAAGTATCTTATACGGGTCAGTTTGTTGAATACGCCGTATCATGTACATGAATACGCCGTATTAACAGAACTGACAATAATGTTTTTAAAGTGCATAAAAATAAAGGACTGATAACGTCCAGCAAATCAATACGCCGTATGGTATGGAGTGATACGCCTGTATTGATGTCAGGGAATACAGACCCGATAAAAAAAAATAACAATCCATGTTGTCTCCCGAGAAAGCACTTTTTTTTAAACAGCAAAAGTCTTTAAGTTAGACTTTTCTCCTTCCCCCCAAACAATCCAGCTCATGACACGCTAAAAGTGCCAGCGAGTGAGCCATTCTTTTCCATTTTTCGCATCTTGGACATTATTAAGGCCCTGCAGTAATGTGAGGGATTATGTATGACAAATGTTACATAGTGAGTATTTAAGACCTTGGATGTAATTGCACCATTTGGTAAGTAACTTCTTCGTTACCATTGTAAATGGTAATAATTCCATCGGACCGTCTTGAATTAATCCCAACTTCTCTCTACCAAGTTCGCCCAAAAATAACATCGCCCATTCCCTTCATCGTTGATGATAAGCACCAATCTTCTAAAAACAGGAAATTCCGCTAGGATAAAAAGTTTCCAACAAAGATAGTTATGTTGTTCAATTAAGGCTCCAACTACTTATTTCCTTTGGTATTCCATTTATGTCCTTCATTATGGGGGAGGGTTTTTATATGAAACTTTTTTGGACATATACATTTACATACAAGATATAGGGAAAAATTAGCGTGTAAAAATTCAAAACCTATCATGCCAGAGAACTACTTCAAGTGTAACGCACTATCCATATTGGATTCTTCTTATCTTTGAGGCAATCACTAGATATTCCAACAACTTTGCTAACTATTCTACGTTCAATTACTTAGCTCTAAATTCCCCAATTACCTCACCTTCCTCAATGGTGGGCATTAAATCATCAACTTGATCTCTTCTAAGCTCTAATGGTACATTAAGATCGTTTAGATCGTATGTACATCCTCAAGAAAGGTCTAATGATCTATAAAGACACCAAAGTCTCTCCAGTTATCCTATCTTCTAAGTCAAGTTTCTATATCTTTCGTCTTAAAGCTTTAACATGTAAACCCTCTATTAAACTACGCAGGTTTAACCATTTTTGAAAATTATTTTCTCATTCCCCAACCTTAAAGTATCTTTCTTTGAAAACATCAATCTTAGCATGTCGGTAAAACAAAAATGGTCTTCCGTGGATCAAGGTCACACATTGATATCCTCAGAACATATCAAAAAGAATAATAAAGTCTACATAGGGAAACAAATTTACTAATACCTACTAGCACGTTTTCAGCAATTCCTTTTGGATATTTCACAGTCTTATCTGCTAGTTCAATTGTCAACTTAGTGTGAGCTAATTCGCCTAATCCTAAGTTAAGGTAGGTCGAGAAGGCATAAAACATATGCTAGCTCCTAAGATCAGCAAGGCAGTATCAAAGTAAACTTAATAATAAAGCAAGGTAAATGAAACTCCCTGGGTCTTTCTCCTTTCTGGGTATGGAATTATTGATATGTGAAGCTTCAGAGTAAGCTTCCGATAATTGTGGTCCATATGATTCCTTCTTTTCTTCACAGTAGTAACCATTCAAATGACTTGGAAACGGAATTTGGGAGGATCCAATACGGCGTATTGGGTATGAATCAGCTTCGACTAGTAGTTGAAATTGAATTGACATGGTCTCTTGGGTTAGTTTGAGTTGAGCTTGGTAAACTTCCAAATCATCTTCCCGATTTGGATCTCCAAAGTTTTAATTAATGCTCCTTAGTTCCTTATGGCAGCATCCGTTGAAGCTCGAATTTCTTTGATCAAATTGGAGTTCTCCTCATGTCTTTTTGCCGACTCACTCATAAACTTGCTCAGGGTATCTTCCATAGATTGCCTTCGTTCTTGGTACGAAGGATTCGTGTTGTTCCTTTGATAAAATCCTAGAGCAGTTGCTCTATATCCCCCTCCTTGAAAAGGTGCACCAAATTGTGTGTAGTAAGCTTCTTCTAGGGTTTTCCCTTCTTCCTTGAGTGGACAATCTTTGGTGTAGTGGGGACCTTTACATTGTTCACATCCTACTTGAGCAGCATAAACTTTTTCGTTCACTTTCCTCTGATTACTCTTCCAGATTGTTGAGTTGGTGCTGTATGGCTACTAATTCCGTTAGAAGTTTCAGTACTTCTGTCCTTATGTTCCAGTATGCAATTTTTTAAGAGTATTTCAGCCAGTTCTGGATGGCTACCTTAGCATACAGCAAACATTTTTTGATGTTATAAGCTCCTCTTGAATCAAGAATCTGTCTAGTTGGAACATCCAATCCGTTATAGAACAAGACTACCTCCTGCATCTCAGTTAAATAGTGTTGAGGACACTTCATCAAGAGTTCTTTAAATCGCTCCCAAGCTTGATAGAGGTTTTCATCCGGCTCTTGCTGAAAGTTGTTGATCTCCTCCATTTTCTTTGCAGTACGAGCAGGTGGGCAATATTTGCTTAGAAATTTTGTCTTCAGATCTTCCCAAGTTGTAATCGAACCAGATGGTTTGTTTCTTAGCCAACGACTTGCGGCTCTAGTTAAGGACATAAGGAAGGCTCTAAGCATCACTTGGTCTATAGTAATATTGGGGATGTGGAATAAATCCACAATCTCAAGAACTTTCTCAATATGTTCGTTTGCATCTTCATGATCTGAACCGCTGAAAGTGTTGGCTCGTAGTTCTTTGAGAAATCGGCCTTTCAGTTCAAAATTATCCTTGTCTTCGATCTTAGGCCTAGCAACTTCCGATCCATAGTAGGCTCGAGTTTTGCTCATTTATTGTTCCATAGTTTCCGCCATTGATTCCACAACTTCTTTGTCACACCCTACCAAGGCGGAAACGCGAGGCGTAAACAAGAATGGATATCATCACAACACATGGTGTCTATATAGAGAATACTAAAATGAAAACTAAAGTAAAGCAAAGACACAAAGTGTCATAACAATACCCAAAACCTAATGGTGTCTTTATTAATGAGAAAGAGGTCTCGTCAATAAATGACATGCAAAAAACATAATCCAAACAATTCATGCAAACGCATTTATTCAAACAGAAAGCATATAATCAAACTCCAAGCATTCCTACGGTCTCGTCAGAGCACTTCGCTCACTCTTAGCACCATTAAGCTCCCCTGAAAATGATGCCTTAAAACGTCAACTAATAAAGTTAAGCCAAATTCATTAGGTTTTAACGACATACAATAATATCCAAAAACTTTCAATTAGCTGCTGCAATTACCAAAACATTTCAGACAAACTTACCAACAAACGTAGTGGAACGTGTCCCAGTCCCACAATCATTCCAACTACATATATGCGCTACATGGCCTCATATTAGCTTCACCAGTCTACCACCGTCTCATAACCATCATATAGCAATATGGATCTAACATACAACCATATTCATATCGCAACAACGGAACGGAACTTTATGCCCACGATCCAATACACATAACTACAGCAAGCTTAAAAAAATTAACACGACAACAAGACAAGCATCATACACAACACCCGAAAATAACTTGAGAAAAAGGGCCTATGAAACTCCTCACTTTGCTTAGGCTTTCCAAAAGATACTAACAATAAGCTTCACACAGCAACATAGCACAAATCTTAAATCTATACAACAAAATAACTCGTGTTACACGCTACTAAGCCAAAAGCTTAATGCACATGTAACAATCATATGATGGATGTCTAAGGTGTTTTATTAACCCCATGGGTCACCCCGACACCATACCCAACTTAAACCACTTCATTAACAAGTTTCACTAGTTAGTCACAATTTGTTCAAAACTGCAGAATTTTAACGTGACTTAACGTACTCAAAACCTCTACTTACTGACCTCCATAATTCATACCAAAAATCACCTATGTTCATTTATGAGTATATTAACTACCTCATGATTCCCAAGAGCCATTTACATGCACAAGTACTCCTAAGAAAATCAAACTTCAAAACAGTCCTAATTCGGATCTGATTGCACACTAAAAAGTTTGGACTTAAAAATCATACTTAGACTCCAAATCAGAAGCTCTCCTTTGGGGGATTTCTAATAGACACATAGAACTAAACTCCTGTAGAAGGGCTAAGCTAAATTCGAATTTTAAGTGGGGGTTTTATACCTCGTAATCTGACCTAAATCTGACCCGTATTTACTGCTTTGACAACTTTTCTTACAACCAACGTTTGAATGACTTCCCGACCTCAAAAACCTTCGAGGCCGGATGTTCTGAAAACTAGACTCTCTGAGCTACGTTATAGACACCGGAAACTTGACAAAAGCTATTACCATCATTGAGATAATGGCCGAACAACACAGCCCTAATTCTGCCTCAATCCAAATCAAATTCTAACGCGAATTAAGTTTAACCAATTACATCCATAAGCTTCTAATTAAACCCTAATCATTATAACATGATTATTATATCATTAATTACTGATCTTAATGAACCCTAATTATCCACCATATTAATTATTACATGATTAAAGATTAATAACTAACAAGGATTAATTAAAACTTACCTTAGAGCTTGATTTCTTCACAAAAGCAAAAACCCTAATTTTTCCTCCTCTTTTCTCTCTTGTTCGACCGGTTCTACAAAGGGGGGAGGGTTTGGGATTTTATTTTGTATTTATAGGCCCCCAATTAATTATAGATAAGATCTAATTAGAGTTTGTTTCCTTTTAAAACTCTTTTTTTTCTTTTCTTTCCCTTATCCGGCCGAATGACATCTTTTCCTTTTTTTATTTTATTTATTTATTAATTAATTACTTAATTATTAACATTACCTTAAGTTTTTATAAAAACCTAAGCTTATTTGCGCATACCTTTTTGCGTAAACGCAATTTACTAGACTTTAAAAAATAATTAACTTTTCATTTTTATTAAACCTAACATTCCAAAAATAGAAATTTCATTTCTTTCATATCCTTACCACTAAAACCTAATCTCATCCTAATATTACTAACACATAAATACATATACGTATAATTACTTACACAATTAACGCAAAACCGCTTCAATCACCAAAATCATTTCCTTGTCACTAAAAGTGAACGAAATGAACTCCACAAAATCCAACACAAATTCAATCCCAATGAGACGATCACGCTCAATGGATTGATTATCAAATCTCACATAACCCACAAAAACACATAAGACACGTATAAACACATATAACACATATCCCAAACATTGCAACAGATCGATAAGTCAACACTAATAGTTTGACTAACCTACTCAAGTCATGGTTGTCACACCCTATGGGCACTTCTAGTTGTCCTAAAACTACTCGCAAACGCAACTAACTTCGATAGTTCATTTTGCTTAATTCGCTAAATTTTGCCAAACTTCCAACTAACCAAAATTAAAATATGTGATCCATACAGTTAACCTAGCATCTCCTAGACACTAAAAATCAATCATATATCACTGTAAAATCTATAACTTCATCTCAGACGAATCAAAATATCATCCCAATAATTTTTGGATTTTCGAATGGCTACCATTCGGTCCATACTTAACCAATCACTCTAATTCTTTTTGTAATCTCATCTCCTATCATCTACCCACTTAATCCTAAAATGAATTGGCCTAATTTCAAAACGAATCAACATCCCCTAATTTTCGACTTAGAATCAAGAACACAAATTATATACTTGAACGATTCGAATTAATGTAATTACTTACCCTTTTTGGAGCCGTTGATTATCCACAAACACGATCCTTACTTGCAATTAGATTAATTTACATGAATTTGATGATACCAAGAGGGTTGTGTGTGTTTTTTGACTTTTTTGAATTTTTGGGTTTTATAGCAAAATCTAGCCGGGTGGCTCATTTTCTAGCCGGATCGGCTGAAAATGGTGCTTTTGCACCTTATTATTTTTCATCCTGACTTATTGGTCAACCCTCGTGATTATTTTGAGCATTCATTCTCAATTTTTAAATCATCACACACTTCACAACATACTTTCTTGATAATATCAAAAACTAAAACTAATGGAAAAATTAAACATCCATTACATTATCTGAGTCCTATGATCCTCCTTTTGCATATCATGCAATAGAGAATCCTATAGAAATCATCAGTTAAGTGATTGGTATAGGGACAAAGTTCACACTTATGTTGTAGTTTTTGAATAGCCTTAGGCCTGAGTGACTTTGATGAGCTAGTATTCTAAACTTTGGGTTTAGAATCTTGACTTAATTTTGATAAGTCAACTGACTTAGATGACTCAGTCTGTTGAATCTGTGAATTTGATTCTTGAGTCTTTTGGGTAGAATTGACCTTTTCATCAATTAACATCTGAACAAGTTTAGTTAATTCATTTATCTTTGATTCTTTTTCATGTCCTTGAATTCAATAGGAACTGAAGGTGTGGTTGGCTCAGTTTCACTAACTGTGACAGTTCCTGAAACACTCTTGGTTAAAGAATTATGTGTTTTAGGCTTTGTATGTTTCATGATGCCTAAGCCTGAATCCTCTTTAGGAGAATGGGGTTTGAAAGGCAATGGCATTATCTCTGAGCTTGGTGAAGCTCCTTGAAGATTTTTCACGAGAGGTAGAGGAATAAGGGATTATGCTTTAGAATCTTTGGATGATTCAAGGGTAATTGATGTGTTATTGGGTTTAAGAGACTCATTGACAGCTTGACTTTCAGGGACTAGAACTCTTCCAGTGTTAAAGTTTGGAACTTTGCTCTCAGGATTGAATCTCTTAACCTAGTTTTTGGATTTTAGGACCATTTCTTGTTCATAACCCATGGAAGCATGAATGAAAAGATTTTCATTTTCATTCATTTTTGATGATGATTCAATGAATAATTCACCACCAAGAACTTTCTTCTTTTGGTGAGGGATTTGTCCACTGATGCATTAACTAACCTTTTTTGAGCTAGTTAGCCATTTTTCATTGATTTTTTTCTCCTCTTTGAGTTGTTTTGGAAGAGCATGATTTAACTTAGTAATTTCAATGTTTTGAATTTGAAAAGGGACAGCATCAAGCTTAGCTTGTTTTAGGAATAATAGTTCATCTCTACACTTGTTTAATTCAAAAACAATTTTGTTATACTTAGAAAGTAAGTTTAATCTTTGCTCTTCAACGAACTTGAGATCAATGTTGATATATTTGAGGTAATTTTACCAATCGGCATCTTCATCCATAGAGAGAAGAATATTTACCTTTCTCATAGTGATGTCAATCCATTCACCATTGCAAAGCAAATGATCTTTTCCACCAGAGAGCACGTCCATCACTAGAGCCATGATCCCTTGACATGAGTTACTTCTTCATCATCTAAGACCTCTTCCTCATCCCAATCAAAGGTTTCAGCAACTAAAACTTTGTTCTTTGGTTAGAAGGACTTTAGGGTCTGAGACATAGAGGGATTTGCCTCAATTAGTGTAAGTTTAGCTTTCATTTTCTTATACTCAGCCTTGTAGTCTTTTTGAATTTTTGGGTCAGCCTAACTAATTGAGTTTTGAGAAGATTGAAAAAGTTTTGGAATAAACTTGGGTTAAAATCCTTTTGACACTGATGAATAACTAGTCACTAACCTTTTTGCCACATTTGTAACATTTTGTGTTTTCATTTGCTTTTTAACTAGAAAAATTATTTCTTCTTTTTATAAAACGTTTTGAATTAACCAAAAGGGATCTTTCATGAAACTCAAAATCTAAGCTTTGAGATCTCCCCTCCCACAAGACCTTTCATCTAACCTCATCTCAGAATTTCTTCTTGGAAATCCTGTATAACATTGCTAGAAAAAAAGGCAGTAGAAAGAGCAGTACTTGAGGAGTAGTTATGAGGGCCTTTTTAGTGTCAGAATAGCTTTTTTAGATTAGGTTATCCTTATAGACAAACCTTCCATAGATATCTGTTAGATCAAGAGTATGAGTATGATTAGCATTCCTCAGTCCCTGAGAAAAGGGTAACCACTTCTCAGGGAACCTGTACATGAAACCTACATTGATTTCATGTTTAGAGAGGTTAACACCATCATTGGCAAGCTCATTATGCAAGGTCTTATAGCGGGTGTAGGTCTGTGAGAGAGTTTTAGTGGGTTTAGCCCTGAAAGTTTGATATTTAAGTTTTAGATCCTTGATCATGTTTTCCTTGGTATCTGAGGTTCCTTCAAAGCAGTGAACCAAGTCAGTTCATGTTTCTTTAGCTGTTCCACGGCTAATGACTGACTCCATTATGTCATCTGGTAAACATGACATAATGGTGCTTTTAAGGCATTGGTCTTGAACAACCACCCTCCTCTCATTTAGGGTTTACTTACTTTTTGTATTTAATCATTCAAATTACGAATCCTGTAAGAATTATGAGTTTTCAATATATGATTTCTTCTATCTCGTACTGTGTTTCCATTATCATGAGCGGCTAAGCACTTAAAGTGCTAGCCTAGTTATGAATTTACTTTTGTTATGATTGTTTCATGTTGAATTATAGTTTCATTAGATATTCCTTGACTATCGTGTAACCTTGAGTTTTGGTAGTACGGGTGGTTTGGACCTAGCTTGCCCCATTAATAGATTACCTTGTCATAATGGGATCCAATGGGTACTAGGGAGGATCAATAACTCTTTACTTGGTGTAGGAACTGACCGGTCACCGCACAAATCACTCGATACTTAAAACAGGTGTTCAATAACTCTTTACTTGGGTACTAGAGGGGGTTAATAATCTTTATATGTTTTGGGAATAGTTAGGATTAATCATTGCAACCTGGATAACCTACCACCCATATGATTCGGGACTGATTTGGAATCGCAAGAAGTATAGGATAGACTGTATATGCACATTCAAGTCTATCGACCTTAGAAACCAGTAATGAAACCATAGTTTGACATTGCACAGGAAATTGTCTTCATAACAATAGTAATGAAGTAACTAGGTTAGCACGTTTTCTCTCTTGATATCTCCTATCCTTTTAATTTCAGTTATTTATTTTATTGTTTTTCTATTTCTTTCAATTAAAATCAAAAACCATTTTTAAAATGTGACATTTCAAATTAAAACTAATTACACCTTAGCTCTTGGGACGACCTCGAATTTACCAATCTATACTACCCACGATCGGGTTCTCTTCCCGTTAGTGCGTCGTTAGGTAGATCGAGTTTTATAATTTTAAAACTTGATAAAAATATATTTAAAAGAAAATACGCATTAAAGATCAAGGATTTCAAAATATACTACATGAATTAATAAAGGTGCAACTAAAATAATAAGATCATAAATTAATAATCACAAGGATAATTAATTAATTAAATGCAAATGAACAACTAATAAAGCATAATAAATAATCATAACATCAATAATCATATTGCTAGATCCAATAAGTAAAAATAATATAATTAAATAGACCACAAAAAATTGAAGTATAATTACAAGATGTGCTAGATCAGTGCTCTCGATCCCCTAGTCGAACGCCATGACAAACCCTGAAGGGTTTGCACTATACCTGATGCGTACAGCTTCTATTCCTTCTTTTCTTGTTGGCGGCTAGAACACACCGAATGGAATCCCCCCAATATGATTCCACCGTATCATATTTATACTAAATTATGTAGTTTGGTGTTGGTACGAGTTCAGCCCCTGAGCTTTGTGATGTAATTGTAACATTTCATGAAACATAGTAGCTTTTGCACAATAATAGTCCCTATAACAGCTCATACTTTATGGCGTAACGGTATCGACCACATTACGCCGTAAAACCTTTTGACGCGGCATTTCTTCTTCAAGTATAAAATTGGTTACGGTGTAATCTCTTCAACACATTGCGCCGTAACCCTTAGTCAACAATAAAATATTTTTCATAATAACAGATTACAGCGTAACTCCGATGGGACGTTATGCCGTAATGCCTCGTCAGCACCAAATATTCATAATAATAAATGATTACGGCGTAACTCTTGCGGGACGTTACCCGTAATATCTTCCATAATGTGGTTTTTGTTGTATTTTCATCATTTTGCCGTATTTTCGCATCTTTTCCGTTCCAACGCCTCTAATTACCTGAATTCGCCAAATAAATGAATTAAATACCGAATTCATATAAAAATGATATAAAGTGAGGCAATAAACGCGGGAATTTGATATATAAAAGTATTAATTATTTGATGTTATCAAATATCCCCCCACATGACTTTTACTTGCCTTCAAGTAGAACCTTTTAAATAATTCTCAAAAAGATATCTCCCAAGATTTTTAAGGAAGATATGAATTTAAAAATCATTTATGCTAGAAAATTCTAAACCGAGCACCTCACGAAAGGAAAAACAAATCACACTCATACTCTCACTAATTTATGTGTTTCATTTTTGGTGATCACTCGACTGCTTAGTCATAGCATGTATTCTATCATAGGCTTGGCAAGTACATAAATCTCTCCCAACTAGAATTAGGGTCTAAACAGTCTCAAAGGCAACATGGGTGATATTGGTTTATTGGGTGATATAAAGGGTTAGGATAGACATGAGATACACATTTAATAGTTATTAAGATAAAAACACGAAACAAATAGTTTAAAGTAATCTAAGGTTGTCATAACTAGCTACTGTCCATCCATAGGTCCAAGAGTCCAAGTATTCTTTACTATAATTTAGATGGCTAACGTTTTCACCATCTTTACATTCTTTTAGCACATGGATGACTTTCATTTGCATCCTCATTTATTTTCTTCTTTTTTTAAATATGCAAATGCTATAGGAGTTTATATCTTTTATTATTGCCCTTGTAGCATTTGATATTATACGCACATCCCCCACTTGAGATGAACAATGTCGAAAGTGATGATACATGGGGGTCTTTATAGATCATAACTGATTGGTTTTCCACGAATGCATAAAATTTTCGTTCCCATTCCCCCGAACCATGGATTTAAGTAGCCAGAGCTTTCAACACGAAGAAAATAAAGACTACAGGTTAGGCTAAGGCGAAATGGTGTAACGAAACATATAGGGTTTAAACATGATTGGCTTGCCAAGGTGATCTAGCGGTATCTTGCACTAATATTGAGTGCAACAAAGGTTTTACACGGGGAGGTCGACAAGTCAGTGTGACAAGTCGATAACACACACACACATATAGGCTTTTTGGGTGATTTCCTAAGATGTTGCCCTTTTGAACAGTCTATTTCAACCAACCAATTAGGTCTTGACAAGATGTACATGCCAAGTTCTAAAGTCTACAATACTACCGGCACACTCATATTTTTGGTGGATTTTTGTATAATAGATGAAAACAGAATCATTAAGCTTAACCTTACCAATTGGAATAAAGGGTTATAGTGTGCTCGGCAAAGATTAATTCTAGTTTATTAGGAAAACATGTCAAATTTTTTAAAATTGGCAATAATTTTTCAAAGAAAACTAGAAATTCAAAGGGAAATATTAGTCAAGTGATAATTCTACTCTCATCCCCCTACTTGATTTGTACAATGTCCCTATTGTACATTTAAGAAATAAAAATTAAAGATAAGAGTAGAATTAGAACAGAAGACTCCCCTGGATTTGCTTAGAAATATGAAGAGACAGCATGCTCTAAGCCATGCTCTAAGTCTGCTTCTTCGAGCAACATCCACCATCTCAAATATCTCCACCATCCTCCTCAATAGCATTCGACTAGACCGGTTTGGAATGCTTCCTCGCAGCTTGATTAGCATCCTAACACCTCATCTTGTGCATTACCTGTATAGCTGCAAGAAAGACTAATACCAAAAGCATAAACCAGGATAGAAAACACCATAGCACAGAATATACAAAACTATACAAAACCTAACTCACTTTTGTAGGAATCACAGTTGCATTTAGCGTATGCAACAAGCCTTTTAAACCACTTGGTGGCCCAAGTGGACGAGTGAAGTCTCATGAGGGTTTCCAGAGAACATACCCACAAAGTTCATTTACCAATATACACGATTTTTGTAAAATTTCAAACGATTTAATGATTTGCATGAAAGGATTACGGCGTAACCAAGGATTGGATTACGCCGTAATCATGTGGATGATCATTTTAAATTTTTTGATTAAGTTCAGTTACGTCGTAACCATGGGAAACATTACGCCGCAACTTCAATGATTACTGCGTAACTAAGATTGTTACGCCATAATTGCTGCCATTGGCAGCAATCTTACCACACAATTATGAGGAAATGTGACTTTGAATTCCGCCCCCTTACTGTTAGACCCTGCAAAACCAAGTAAGAAATATACAAAACCAACTAAATGCAGAAAACAATTAAAAAGATAGGACTTTTGTTTATTTAAAGAGTCGTTAAGTTCCACTCTAGCCTCCATCACAAGCCACTTGGACATCTCCACACATGTCTAATCTTCATGTCTCCTCAACCTGTTCATGATTGCTCATCCTGCACACTAACAAACCCGTGCATCAAAAGTGTAAAAGAATAGGAGCATGCATTTTTGGCAAATACTTGATTCATAAACACCACATGAATAAAACATTAAGGTTGACAGGCTTAATATTAAAATAGAGGCGGTATTAGAAAATATTTTTAAGGTTCAAGCATTGCCGAAACTATTTTTGGTGTTTCAGACCTAGTTCAGAGATATGTCGTAACAAGCACTACCAAGTTACGCCATAACCAAGTCTGAATCGATTTATATATACAAGCACTACCAAGTTACGGAATAACCAAGACTGAGGACGCATTTTTTTTTAATCAAACATGCAAACATTCAGAAATAAGAGAAGAACAGAGGGTTCAAGCACACATACAAGAACAAACAAACACACATATATCAATCAAACAATCAAAAACAACAAAAACCATTCCCCGGCAGTGGCGCCAAAAACTTGATGCGTAATTTCTTTTAGATAAAACTACGTCAGGTTTTACATTTATAAAACCCTAACTACCTCGACTATTCCTACGCACTAAATAGAAGTGTACCCTATCTTGTATAGTGTAGTGATTGGTAAGTACGGGTGTCGACCCAAAGAACGGTTTGTGTCTCTAATTGTCTAACTGGTTTATTATCTACCTAAGAAAGCAGGAAAGGAAGCATGTTTGAGTTTTAGTAGAATTATTGCAGGATGCTTGGGTGGTAAGCCTTGTTGTCAAAAAGGAAATTAGTATAGTGACAGACAACTAGGAAGGATAGTCGCATTCAATGATCTTATGTGCAATGTTTAATTACAACCTTAGAAGGGGTCTAAATTTGTTAGGTCCAGTTTTGTAGATGTACCTAACCTATGTGTACTGAGTGGAATGGACTCGCAAGGTGAATTAACCTATTCTTAGTTTACAGTGATTCAGGATTCCTTTTAATTATGAGATATATTTTATCTAACAGGTGGTCTCCTATTAGCTCGCACTCCTAACCAAGCATTTAATACTAAGGGTTCTAACCTCACCGGTAAAGGGTGAACAACTACAAGTGTGGGTCTCCTGTAATCAATCGTGTGTACAAAGGTTAAGCGGGTCACTCAGACCTCGTACACACTCAACCTCATATCAAATCCTAGCAGGGAGTTCAAGGATTTCAAAATATACTACATGAATTAATAAAGGTGCAACTAAAACAATAAGATCATAAATTAATAATCACAAGGATAATTAATTAATTAAATGTAAATGAACAACTAATAAAGCATAATAAATAATCATAACATCAATAATCATATTGCTAGATCCAATAAGTCAAAATAACATAATTAAATTGACCATAGAAAATTGAAGTATAATTATAAACTGTGCTAGATCAGTGCTCTCGATCCCTTAGTCGAACGCCATGGCAAACCCCGAAGGGTTTGCCCTATACCTGCTGCGTACAACTTCTATTCTTTCTTTTCTTGTTGGCGGCTAGAACACACCGAATGGAATCCCCCAATATGATTCCACCGTATCATATTTATACTAAATTATGTAGTTTGGTGTTGGTACGAGTTCAACCCCTGAGCTTTGTGATGTAATTCTAACATTTCATGAAACATAGTAGCTTTTGCATAATAATAGTCCCTGTGACAGCTCATACTTTATGGTGTAACGGTATCGACCACATTACGCCGTAAACCCTTTTGACGCGACATTTCTTCTTCAAGTATAAAATTGGTTATGGCGTAATCTCTTCAACACGTTGCGCCGTAACCCTTAGTCAGCAATAAAATATTTTCCATAATAATAGATTACGGCGTAACTCCTGCGTGACGTTACGCCGTAATGCCTCATCAGCACCAAATTTTTGTAATAATAGATGATTACGGCGTAACTCTTGCGGGACGTTACGCCGTAATATCTTCTATAATGCGGTTTTTCTTATATTTTCATCATTTTGCCGTATTTATGCCTATTTTCCGTTCCAACTGAATTCGCCAAATAAATGAATTAAGTACTGAATTCATATAAAAATGATATAAAGTGAGGCAATAAACGCGATAATTTAATATATAAAAGTATTAATTATTTGATGTTATCAGTCAATCACTACATGGGATCTTCTTCAGAAAGCATTTGTCAGGCAATATTGTTCACCTTTTAAAACTGCCAAGAAATTAGAAGAAATCTGCAATTCCAAGCCAGAGGTGGACGAGTTGTTGTATCGTGCATGGGAAAGATACAGTGACCTTTTATACAGATGTCCGCATCACGACCTGAACATCCAACAAAGGTTTCATATCTTCTACACTGGACTATACATACCTACCCGCACAATGCTCGACTCTAAGGGGTTCATTCCTCTTATGACACCAACTCAAGCCCTTAAATCAATACAAGTCATGACAGACCATTCACATAAATGGTATGATGAAGCAACCACTAGGGAAAGAATCGACGGTAGCTCGGATGACACTGATATAAAGAAACTTGACGAGAATATTCATGTTTTTCAAGTGAGTTCCAAAACCTGCGAAGGGATGCACTTAACCGAGGAGTGCACTCTCTGAAAAGAGGACAAGGCAGTTGAGCAGAACAAGTATATGAGATCCTTGGAGGAAACCATCATCAAACTTTGTGAAGACTCAATTAAAGAATAGGTCGTAGATGATGAATGGATTATGTAACAACCGGTAATTTTCGAAATTTTAAATGACTATTTTACCCTTTGACTTGTCGGGTCCGACTTGACTTTTTGACTTTTGATCTTTTATTGTCACATAAAAACGATTATCGCATAACCGGTAATTTTTCAAAATATATTTAAAAAATAAATCATATTTATTATTACATATCTCTCATGTGCAAATTCAATATAAGCTTAAGAGATGAGATCAAAAAATAAGCCCTATTAAGCATAGCTTATTTGGGATAAGCTAAAAAGAAATAAGAAAATGACAAGAGAATAAGCATAGATAATAAGCTAAAAATAAACACCAACCTTTGAAATAAACTTCTTCATTAATAAGCTCAAGAGTTACAATAAGCTAGATCTAATAAGCTTCAATAAGCTTTTACAATTAGCCCAAAATAAACTACATTATTCTACTCCTAAAACTAAGCACACAACTACTAAAAAAAATAACTCAAAACTAAAAAAACTCTTCCTCATAATGTTTGCGTCTGTTAAATTTTATACCCAAAGTAGGTGGGGGCATTTCCGTCCTTTCAATGCCATCCACCACTATATTAGGCAAGATCTGAGGGTATTTTGGTCCTTTTTACCTTCTACCAACCGCCTCATTATTTCCCATGATTGGCACGGAATCACGCACTCTGACCTCGTACTGACACACGCCTCCTCGGACTGATACACGCCAGATGCCACGTGTCACGCTCTGATTGGCCAGCCGCCACCTGGAATAGTACCTCGTACTGACACCTGACATTTTCTGCCACCTCGTACTGCCACCTAACATGAACAGTACCTCGTACCTCGTACCTGCCACACTTGCATACAATGATTAGTAGGCCACGTATCACCACCTGAGTGGTACCACATGGCGTAGGTACTGTTCCGTCACCCGTTCACCGGAGCCACCACCGATCAACGGTGGTCAACGGCGGCAGTCCACGGGGTCCAACCACGCCGACCACCGCCCAACGACGGCGTTCAACACGTCCAAACAGGTGGCTAACCACCGGTTGACCATACGCCGACCACGGTCACGGGTGGTTGACCGCCAGTCAACCGGCGGGTTCACGCCAGGTCCAGTCTGGTATTGGGCCGGACAAGTTCGTGTCAGGTCTGGTCAGTTCGGGTCCGGTCCGGTCCGCCACGTGTCCAGCCGACTCGAGTGAAAGTCTCAAAGGAAACCAAAGACCAACTCGCTATGCAGGATAGGTCTTGTAAATATATGCATAATTAATCTGTTAAACACTTTTGGGTCCCTCTTCATTATATTAAAATCAAAGGTTCAAACAGGAAGAAAAAGGTTTAAAATAAAAAGGTTCAAATATGAAAGGCCGGTACCGTTGGACTCGTAATTTCGTTTTCTTTCCAATGGAGTGATCGAGGAATATTAACGACTTCATTTGAACCTCTATATATGTGAAAACGTCGTTGAAAGTTACCCGAAAATTACTGTTTTTGGTATAATAGAAAGATATGTTAATTGGAAAATAGGTTTCAATATCATCAAATGAGATTTATGTTGAAATCCTAGTGTGTGTCTAATTGCAACAAATGTGGAGTAAGAATTATTTCGACTCTAATAAACGTAAAACCTAAGAAATAGTTCAAATACTCCTTGATTCAATCAAGAGTGTCGAAAATATATATTAGATTATATACTTTGACAACAAGTTAGAGGTCTTTATGCATGATAGAAAAAAATGTTTTTAGCATATCTCAACAATGTATTAAAATAGATTTTCATGTACTCATAGTTGTGAGAAGGATTTAGAGAAAATAGATTGGGCGAGAGTGGGAGAGAAGCCGGGAATTTAAGATACTTTAGGAATGTATGATTTAGTGAGAGAGATATCGACGGCGATTGCTTTCGGCATTTTTATCACAGTAGATATTGTCGATTGACTTGCTAGTGATTGCTCCTATCGTATTTTGGATAATTGGATGATTTGATGTTTTGATTTTGAGGGTTATGGTGAAGGATTTTGATGTGGTTTTTGGTGCATAAGAATCACCAATGTGATTTCTTGAGAGTATTTTCCCTTTCCTTTTAGTTCGTGCTCATCCGAACATAAATTTTGGAATAAAAGGGGAAAATGAAAAAGAATAAAGACATAAGCGATGAGCGATGAGCTTGACAATGTCAAGACGAATGATGGTTAGCATACAACGAACTTCATCCACGAAGTTATGTAGCTTTTTCTCGAGTATTGTGAATGTTCAAAGAACAATCACACGACGAGGTATGAGGTTATCTTAAAGGTAGTAGCGGAAAAGGTGGACGGAAAATATTAACCATCTATTTAATAATAGAGACACGATTAAGGTTTTTGTGAAACGAGTTTGACATATATAAATAGTGACATTTTAATTTGCATTTCGCCAATTAAGTTGTCAAGATTTATCGAAATATATTTAATAGTAATAAGACTATTAAATAGATAATGACACGTTTACGAACTTTCTGGTAGATTTTGATTAATTTTCTATCCTAAGATCGATGGGCAAGTTTGATCCTCATGGTAATAAAACATCGTGACATTCCTAAGGGGATGAAAAGACTAACGGAAGTGAAAGTACGTAGTCTTAGGATGTGTATATAAAAGAAGCTACGAATCACTTATGTAGAAACTTGTAAGATCTTTGTCACACGGCGGTTGATGTTAGCTTTTAGCTTTTGGAAAAGCGTTTTAACATATGTTGTTAAAAGGCTTGAATATGAATTTTCGGATATGACCTTTCACGTTTGTGATTGTATGTTAAAGATACTTGAATATTTCGAATAAAATATTTAAGTTGTCAAACCTACTTTGAGGAGTATTAGATTTGAATCTAACTTTTCCTTGACGAAAGAATAGATCATTTGGAAGTGAGCGAGAAAAGAGAGAATGATGTGTTTGGTATAAAATTCGACAACATGGGGTTGTTTGGATTTTTAGATAGGGCGGTCCCCTTAATTATTTAAGGGGGCCACCCTTTTTACAAAGTCGGTCCCCTTTAAAATTAAGGGGGCCGCCACCTGAACAACAAAAAAATAATAATTTGTTTTTCGATTATTGGCTGAATTAATTCAAAGTCTACTATTAGTAGTCGATATATGATATACTTATCATTGTGTTTCAATGATAGGTATGATTATTGACTTTTTAATTTACTTTTCGTTAAATAAAAATTTATTGGATTATTTCGGATGAGATAATCAAGACGTCAATTAGAGAGATGACTTAGAGACAAGACTTCTTGCGAAGAGGAAGAATTAATTTCTTTGGATGAAAACAAAATAAAAAATTAATTGACTTGATTTGAAGTGGGACGAGAGTGGATAACGAAGATAATGAAATGATAGGATGAATGTTGAGAATTTCGACAAGACGATTCCGATAGACGTGGATGATGTTAGACACGTAGCCGAGACGAACGCCGAGGTCGAAGGGAGTTTGTTTCATCCATAGTGTTTCGATGATCTTCGCGAGACTAAGCCTAGTTCTATGTTAATTGTTAACCACTAGCTCACTCTTCTTCATTTACGTGAGTTCGCTATACGTGGCCATAAAAGATTTCCATTTCATAAATTTATGTCGATAGACTATGAGAAAAAAATAGTTCATAGTGAACTAGTTCTTTAAATCTAGAAGCCCAACAAATAATATTTCTAGTGACTATAATATATTTTAAGACTAAATGTAGAATACAAATAATCTTATGAATCAACCAAGAACAAGAAGTGAGATGTGGGTTGGATTGTTAGAGAAACTTGGAT
>BQNB010102136.1:0-24314 GCA_026074375.1 Tanacetum coccineum
AGCCTTTTAATTACGCGTACCATTTATTTATCTCTTTCATTGAAATCCATGAATAACACAAAAAGGTACCAACATTGGTTTCTGAGGGTATTTTGAGAGGCGGAGACAGAATACAAAGTTACCCAGTTCATTTATGAAAAATTAAACGAAACTGCGTGCACAACTGTTTAGGACCGCATACATTCATAAAAAAGTTGATAGATGTTTTTAACAAAATTAACACTAATTGACAAAAATGTATGTGCGTCGTGAAACCCTCCGAAACCCACCATGCCACCCTGGTTCCGTCCCTGACTAATTTTTTTTTTGAAGTAATCCCTGAGTATTTCAGCATATGGTTTTGTTGTGTCAAAGATAATCAACCTTCTATTAAAAGACAAACTGGATGAATAATGACAATTATTTTGGTAAGAAAAATTGTTATTTTGAGTTTCTTTTTGGCGAAAAAAGATATAGTTAAGTTCAATCAACTTACTACTCAAAGTTGCCTCTACCAAATATGGTGAGCTTGACAGTGTTCACCGTCGAATTTTCAAATAAAAACTTTGTCGACAATGAAGCAACGAGTATTGCGCAACAAGAAATGATGTAGCCGAAAACTGCTTCATTTCATGATATATATATGATGTTATCATTACATATAATAGTATGGTCCAATCTATATCTTAGCTAAGGGCTCGTTTTCAGGTTTCAGAATAATTCATTGTGTTGCTTTAAAACGCAGTTTTATTGTCTTTTCTTAGTAAATAAGGTTCATAGTGAATGTTTTTGTGCAAAATTATACTTGGGACAATTCTATGGGCCATTAAAATGGAAAACCAAAAGTATGAACAATAGACAACAGCGCATGTTATAACACAAATGTAGGCCCAAATATATGTTATTTAGCTTCAATTTTGTGGGCTGGTTCATGTATTTTGGTCCATTTTTTAAGACCCATGAACTTAAGGTCCCTCTCAGTCAGATCATCACAATTTAGATTTGTCGAAGTTAAGTTTGTATTACACTTTTTTTTTCATCTATGTTACGTGAAAAGCTGAACTAAACCACCTCTTGTCGTTACAAATCATGAGGCCCTCCAAATTAGGGGTCATGTGCGGTTGAGCACTCTGCAATGCTTAAATCCGGCCATGGGTATATATGTGTTTAAGTAGAGTAGATTTTGATTATAAAGTTGGTTCCCTCCCTTATTACACTAAGTTGGTGATGAAATTAATTTGCAGAGAAAAATAAAGCTGATGTGCTATTCAAGTGACGATGATCAATACATTTGGATACTTAAACAAATGCTTTCGTGAATATGCCATATAAATTACAAAGTATTTTGAGTTTTGACAAGTCCAGCTTTTGAATCTTCTAAAGCGTAAAATCTGATGTTATACATTTCATTAGTTTTTACATAAAACTTCTTAGTTTGCATATTTTCTTATCAAGTTATCAATATATAGTTTAGTTTCTTTTTTGTTTTCAACAATCTACCACATCTCATAAAACATTTCTTACATGTAATTGATTTTTTCTTAACTACTAGATTGCAAATTCAAATTATATCTCAAAGGCAGTTGACTTGAAATTAGTTAACTTGTAATATCAAGTCGGGTTACCACGTAAACAAATAAATATATATCATGATTATCTAAAGCTAAGTAAAACAATATAAAAAAAAATCAACCAACAAAATTTCCATAACAAGAAATTAACAGAAAATTTAACAAACAAAGACATTGTTTACTTTTCTCTACTATCTACATTCAACCAAACACTCCCTTAGACTTTTCCTAATTTTATCTTTCACTTTTGACTTTTCAACTCATTTTTTTTCCACCAAACTTCAAAAACCCACCTATTTTCAACTCCTTTTCACTCTCGATAACCCGACCCACTCGATTGGGTCGGGTACCGAATAGCAAACGGGTCATTCGAGTTCACAAGGCTTTGTGAAAACAAATAACCCGAATTCTCCATTCTTTGGCTCCTGATCCCGTTTTCGACCTCATCGTTCGGTGATTTACCGAATTTCATTTGCATGTCGAATGTCGGGTCCATGGAGGAACCATTTGATGGGTTAGCATTGTTGCTGGTCGGGTCTTGTAACCCGTATGCAGCAATGCTAGCCCAGCCATAATTCGCGGTCATATCGACCTTTTGATCTTCGTCTTCAGTGAATGTCGTCTTATTGTTTTGGAAGGTTAGATACTTGTTGTCCATAGCGGGAATTGTGTCGGGAAATGAGTCGAGAACATCGTCGAACTGGGATGATGAGGAGGATGATGAGATATGGCTAGGTTCAGTTTTCGCTCGTTCGGGAAACGTCTTTTCAGCACTTGAATTCTTCTTGTAGATACGGCATAGCACCCAGTCATCCAACTGTACCAAAAAAGAAAATGCAACATTTGATAATTGGTAAGTTATAAACATATTTCCTTCAAAATAAAAAAAAGTTATAAACATATTTAAGCATAACGTAGTTCAATATATAAGTGTATCATCACTTTTATGTTTGTACATACTCGTAATAAATGTATTACTATAAAACATACTGAGATCTTATTACATTGTTAATTGCATTAAGATAATAACATATAAACTTATTTTTAATATTTTATTCTTTGTCATTTTTGGGCCATCAATATCGGTTTCCTTTTGTATCAAAAGACCATTTTTTCTTGATATAAATTGACGTATAAATATGTTATAATTGTTTTTTTTAATTACGAACTAGCAAAAGCTAGAAAGAAAAATATGTTATAATTGTTGAAAAACAAAATTAATATCCTTTGCTAATAACAACCTCATAAGTGTTGTTTAAGCTTATTTTAATTAAAAAAAATTAAAATATAAACTCACTTCATTTTATTATATATTTTATTAAATTCACTTAACTTAATGTAATTATATATGTTGAAATTATGTATTTATAAAAATTATTTTGAAAACATTGTTAATTAAAAGATGTTCTAACAAAACCTATAAAGTTTGTTGCTAACAAATCCTCAAAGATAATAATAAAATCAAGATAAAAAATTAAACCTAACGGAAAAAAATCTACTTTTATTTAGCTCATAAGTAAAAAATAATACTACCAAAACTAAAAAATGAAAAAATATAAAAAAAAAAAGTTTAAAAAATCTTAGCAGACAATAAATAAAACCATCAATGCAGACAATATATGCTGTAATAATCTGTGTATATTTTCTTATCAAAAAAATCATGTAATTAATTTTTGCATTAAAAACATGAATTTACTGACCCGAAGAGTGTGAGTCTTTTTGGGAGGGTCCGAAAGGCGATATTCATGCATGATCCAATTAGTTTTGGACCCTCTTGGAGCTTTTCCAACATAAAAAACCAACGCCTTCTTAATCCCAACTTTTCGTCCTTCTGACATTATCATCTTATCGGTTCCGGTTGCTTTCCAGTAACCGGAACCAGCTACCCGATTGGGACGTGTCCCATTCGGGTATTTTCGGTCCCTTGGGCTGAAAAAATACCATTCCTTCTCTCCAAACATCGCCTTGCCTATAATAAAAAGTTAAAAACATTATAAAATAAAAAGTTAAGAATCAACATGCATTCTCAAAACATGTTTGAAAATGCATGTCAAATAGTACTATTTCTCGAATTCTTGAATTTTAAAAACTTAAAAATTAAAACTTATCAAAATATGCTCTAATAATCTTTCAAAATAAAAAAATGAAAAATAAAAACTGGAAATAAATATATATACATCGGTTAAAAAACTATCATTGCTGTTATAAAATCACATTGCTATACACAATTAATCGTCTATTATATTAATAAACAAAACTTACTAGGTAAATCCCAGGGGTCGAATTTATACAAATCGACATCGCCGATAATCTGTAGCGGAAAGTCGTTTCCCGCGACTTTCCGACACAGATATTGGACCATGAGCTCCTCATCAGTGGGATAAAACCGAAATCCCGGAGGTAAATTCAGTTGTGTCATTGGATCAGTCACCGGTACCGGTGCAATCATGTTTTTTGGTGAATATTTAATGAGTGATGATATGATATGAAATAAAAATAGTTTTTTCTAAACTAAGGATATGGAGTTTATTTATGGTATGGACACAAGTAATTTTGGTGGGACCCATTTGGAAGGGTTAAAATGACAAGTAAACAACAAGGCGGCAACGCAACCTTATCCAAAGAGGTTCAATCAAGGTTTTAAGCGGTGTTTTAAAACCCGGGTTGATCCGGCCGGTTGAATCGATTCACCTGTGACCCGATAGGATGATTGGATGCCGGTTTTGACCGAAAAACCCGGTTGAACCGCCAGTTAAACCGGTTGAACCGTAACCCCGTGGGTCGATCGGGTCGATTCAAAAACTGGTTTTAAGTGAAACAAAATGTTTTATTAAAAAAATCCAAAATATATCAACCTAATTTTAAAATTTTAATTTTTATCAAATATTCAAAATAGTCGCAGAATTCGCAAGTTTTACGAGAGTTTATGATATTTTTGAAAACTCGCAAGGTTTGACTTTACGAAGTCAATTTTGCGATTTTTCAAAAAACATAAAATTTGTAATTTTTTTTTTTCGTTTAGTTGCTTTTTGAATCATCCAAAAAGAAATTCGTATAAAAAAATTATGGCCAAAATACCACAACTTTTTCACATTTAGTTGATGTGGTATTTTGATCATAACTTTCTCACATTAATCTCTTTATGCGTAATTCGAAAAGCTGCTTGACGAGAAAAGAGAGATCTATAACTTTCATATTTTAAGCTAAGTGTAAAAAGCCAAAAAAAAGCAATTTTCAAAATTTTGCAAGGTTAAACTTTGTCAGGTCAACTTTGCGAATTTTATGAAGACTAACGATGTTTGACTTTGCGAAGTCAAAATTTTCGAATTTTATTAAAAATTAGCCAGTTTTGACCTCGCAAAATTTACGAATTTTGTGAATATTTCAGATTTTTTATAAGAATTTAGATATTATAACTATGTATAAAACATCAGTGCACAGTGAATAAAATATTCCCCAATGCACGACTATCAAGGTAAAAGAAAATTATATATTTTTAAAACGCATCTTTAACTTTAATATATTTATAACTTTTTTATATAACAAACTTTCTTTATCGAATATGGAGCGTATATCTATCGATTCATTCGGAAAAAAATGTCACTGAAAAGATCGTCGAATTACGAACAAAACGAGCCTAATATTGCAATGCTTTTGACATGCGTACGATTTTATAAAAATTGTTGAAGTTTAATATATATTTAAAAAAACGATTTTCAAAACGCACCATAAAATTTAACCTATTTACAACTTTTTTTATATAACAAACTTTATTAATCAAATATGAATCGCATATCTATCTATTCATTCAGAAAAAAATGTCATTGAAAAGATTGTCGAATTGCGAACAAAACACGCCCAATATTACAATGCTTCTGACATGCGTACGCTTTTATAAAAAATGTTGAAGTTTAATATACATATTAAAAAAAACAATTTACAAAGCGCACCCTGAAGTATGTTAGACGTTACAAACCCGAACTTGAACTTTAACCTAGCAACGACTTTTTTATATAACAAACGTTATTTATCAAACCCGGAGCGCATATCTATCTATTCATTCTGGAAAAAATGTCATTGAAAAGATTGTCGAATTGCGAACAAAACACGCACAATATTACAATGCTTCTGACATGCGTACGCTTTTATAAAAAATGTTGAAGTTTAATATACATATTAAAAAAAACAATTTACAAAGCGCACCCTGAAGTATGTTAGGCGTTACAAACGACCCTAATATTACAACGCTTCTCACATGCGTATGATTTTTTAAAAAATGTTGAAGTTTAATAATATTTGAAAATATTTACGGAAATAGTCTTTGAGTCTTTCGGTTCGTTGCACGGTGAGTCCCAACGACTTACAAATAATACTTGATGATATCGATCCGCTGCAAAAATAGTCTCGCGCGCTCCGCGGGTGACGAACCTCGTTTGGTAAAGTTTGCCGGTAAAAACTAAAAAGAGCTATTTCTGTCAATTTTTATTAGTTTTCTTTTTGTTGTTGGAGTGAGTCATGAAGATTGATCGGATCATCATTGTACACGTGTGAGGTTTAAAATAGGAGCATGGATTAGCATGACAGCCATTACAAAGATAAAGATATGTTGGTAAGTTTAGTAATTTGACAATTACAAACTTGTCACAAAAAATAATCGTACTAAAAATAATTAAAGCCGAGGATAAAATGGGTGACAAATATCATTATCCAAATCATTAAAGTGATTTATAGAAAGTTGGTTTTGATTTATTAAGGTAAAGGCCACAATAAACATTAAGGTAAAGGCAACAATAAACAATAAAGTGGACAAGTGATTTGTCATATGAACAAAACAAAATAAAAAAT
Organism: Tanacetum coccineum; assembly: GCA_026074375.1. Taxonomy (NCBI): domain Eukaryota; kingdom Viridiplantae; phylum Streptophyta; class Magnoliopsida; order Asterales; family Asteraceae; genus Tanacetum; species Tanacetum coccineum. The sequence goes on from BQNB010102136.1 coordinate 6,396, forward strand.
TTAGTCATAGAGAAAGTTTGAGATGACGTAAAGATGAATAGTGAGGCTTGGTGACTGTTGATGCAAATATCCGTTAAGAAGGATGACTGCTGCCTTTCAGATGATTTTTGATGTTCAACAAGCCTGTCGAGAAGACAATACGCGTTAGCCTCGCCCCGGGTGTTATCTCAGGACCAAGCTCCGGCGTGAGGACATGGTATTATAATAGCCGTTAGGCATAGTGAGAGTATAATAAATGCGGTGTTTTCTGTGTGTGTTGTATTGAATATGCTTAGGGTATTTATACTACCTCAAGTACTGTAGAGTGCTTACTGTTCCTGACACTTCGGGGAACGGGAGCGGCGATCTACTGTACACTTTGGCAGTCGGTGTGTTCACGTGACAGACAAGGCTCCCCGAATCCTGGGTTGACTGTGTACGTGCGACCCTTGCTATTAACCATTGGTTAATAGGGAGTGCCTGGACAATAGGATGTGTTGGTCTTCTCCCGAGGTTAACTTATGCCTATCCTTCTTAGTGTTGAGTCAGCACCGGAGGGTCTTCGTTGTTGATAGGATGTTGGCCGCTGGGTAGGTTCTGTCGGTGTATACCCAGCGGTCACATACGTGAACATGTCCCCCTAGTGTTGTATCAATAGTGTTGGTACAATGCTTACACCTCCTTGTCTCCCCTTTCTCTTTTTTGGCCGTAGATCTTCCGTTATACGCCATAATTGATGGGCAGCGAGACAAATGCCATAACTTACTGGAGGTTAAAAGTGATAGTTGTATCGCACCTTGCTACGTGGGATTGCGCCACGTATACACTTTCTCTCATCGTGTGGCTGCGACCGGGCCACGTCTGCCTCTGACAAAGCTCGTCGTTCCATATTCCGCCTCTTTCCTCTATAAATAGCTTGTCCTTCTTCATTTTTACCTTTACTTCTTCTTTTTACTGCTTTTCTCTGCTCGTCTCCTGCTTTTATTTGTTTTCTTTCAGGCGTGTTCTCTTTTGCCTCTATTTTTTGTTTTTTATTTCGGTTATCCTCCTTTTAAATCCTTAACTATGTCGCTAGAGGAGTCCGATGACCTCGTCCTTCTAGATGTTGAGCCCGCCGGTCCTGTCTTGGAGGCAGGTTCCCTCCCTAAATTTGATATGCATATACATAAATCCTCCCTAACTGAAATTCAAGTTAAATGATTAGTTAGATGTTACGGTATTCCGAAGGATCTTCATCCCCGCGTCGTTCCGGAAGGCATGACTATGAATGCCCTTCCTAGCCCTTGGGCTTTACGCTCATCACTTTCAGCAAGGGGGACTTAGGGTTCCTTTTTCCTCTTTTTTCTTGAAGGTTGTGGAACATTTTTGTGTACATATCTCTCAATTAGTACCGCTAGGCATCAACCGAATTACCTTTTTTGAACTATATTGTCGTTCGCTGGACATTGTCCCTACCGTACCTCTTTTTCGTGTTTTTTATAAATTGTGTAAGCAAGGTAACTGGTTCTCGTTCCAGAATAGAGTCGGCAAAAATTGCAAACCCTGTTTAAAATATGCACCGACCAACCTAAAAAAATGGAAAGACAATTTTTTCTTGGTTGACCGAAGGGCAGCTCTGATTGCCATGGCCTGGCGGCATCACGACTCTAGTGTTGCCGACCCTTTCCTCAAATCTAACGAATACAATGCATCAGATGTTACGAAGCTACGATAGGTGGTTATTTCCCTCCGTAAGTCACCTCCTAGCCTTTTATACGTAGCGGGTCTTTCAAACATTTGGAAGCATGCCAGTTACGCCTTCTTCTTAAAGGATTCGAAAGGGAAGGGTAATGTCATTGCTCCATCGGTTCTTATTTTATATGTTTTATTATTTTTTAGAAGAGAAATATTTATCTTGCTTCTTGACTGGTGTGTATGTGTACTACTTTCTACAGTTCTTTCGATGGCTGAGTTTTTTAGACTTCCCAACTTCAAAGGTTGTAAGATTACTGGCGGTGCTCTCTTACCTCCTGGGATGGTACGGGTGACTCATCTTGCCAACCCAGCAGACACCCTAGAGGACATTCCTCCCAAAACTGTAGACATGACTGTGGCCGAGATACCAAGCCAGAAGGTATTGGATGATAAAGAAAAGAAAAGGAAGAAATCTAAGGAAAAAGATGCGGTTAACTCCCCTGCTGCTGATATTCAAGCTGAGAAGGTTGGGATTGATAAGGGTGCTGGTAAGGATGGTCCCCTCAAGAAAAGGAAGGTTAGGGCTCGACCTCAGGTGCAACCTGTCTCGGAACATGTCTCCTCTCCTACTCCCCTGAATCATGCGAAGCCTTTGGAGACTTTGGCCAATGAGGGGCATGTTTCTCCTCCTGACTCTGCCGAGAGAATGGGCGATCTACGAACTCAGACTGACGAGCACGTTACTCCTCCTCATGCTAATGCTGATGAGCACGCAACAGGAGGGGAAACTCATAAAGATGCTAATGCTACCTTTATTGACGAGGGTCATGGGGACAACGAAGGGTGTTGTCCGGCTTAAAGACTCGGCCAACTCCTATTCGTCACTCAGGTATGTCTTGTTTTCTTCTTAGGTCCTTCATTTGCCATTGGTTTTCATCCCCTTTCCCTTGTGTAGGTTAACATCTTGAGACCGTTGAGAAGCTTGTGTGTGATAAGGTCGTACCGGATGAAGAAGCTAGTAAGTATCTTTTTGTGCATTTGCGTATATATACTTTTTGCTCTTTGTAATTGTTTATTTCTCCCTTCTTTTCAGGTTATTCCGCTAGTCGTTTTGGTAATCTACCTTTTACTCCTCAATGGGGCCTAACGGATTCCAGTCGTATGGATAATTCTCGTGAGTGTCGTGATATGATGTCCAACCTTTTTACACCTGCTGACCATGAGTTTTTTAATGAGGGGGTGGATGGAATGAGTCCGTATCACGGCGGTCATGAGAAAATGATGTGTCAGTTCTATCAAACAGCCAAATAATACCCCCCCCCTTCTCAGTTTTTTTTGTGGGCCTTAAAGAGGAGCATGCTGACTTAGTCTATGCCCATGAGTCTTGCAAGGACGTGAAGGCTCACTATAAAGACTGCCAAAAAAAGCTGGTGAAAGTTCAAGCTGCTTATGATGGGAAGGTGTCTGATTATGATCAGTTGTCCAAGAATTATGAAGGTGCTTTGGTTCGTGAGAAGAGCATGCAGGAGAGACTTTAGGAGTTAGAGGAAGAGAAAAAGGAAGTGGATCAGTTGAATACAAAGCAGTTAGATCACATCCGTCAGCTTGAAGATGCATTGAAGAAGTCTGAGGCCGAAGCTGACCAGTTGAGGCGAGAGAAGGAGCATTATGTCGTTGAAGCCGGAAGAGGTGAGATGGTGAGGCAGCGGATTATAAATCAATATCTCCCTACTTTCGTTCGACGGTTACATCAGAGTGCTGAATACAAGAGGTCGTTGAGGAGAGTTTTCAGCCTTGCCGTTGGTAAAGGTTTTATAGACGGGATATTAAAATTTTAATCTATTTAACTTGTACAGATATGATTGTCCAATTGCAATTTTCATTGTGACATAAAAGTTCTTTTTTTTTAACAAACATAAAACTTGTTACTAGCTTCACCACTTGTTAATGAGATGTGCATCATGTGTATTGTCCTTTATAACCAGAGTATTGTTATATATTTTTTTCTAACTTCTATACTTAACCCTCTAATAACCACAACATCTTTATCATGTTTTCTTAACCCTTCATGATAACAACATCTTACTCATGTGTAATTCACTAAACAAACATTTATCATTTTCACTTTTCATTTGTCCGCGTGTCATTAGCATATAGTTAGTAAAACTTTTTGGCACACAAATTAAATCATGAATTTAACATTTTTCTTAATTAAAAAAAGAGATTTGATGAACACAACCCTGTGAATTTCGTTTAAACATTTCAAATTGTAAAAGTTACAATTCATAAACTCAAATATTTCACATTTATATATTTTTAATCATATTAAAAGCGGTAATTGATGTTAGTTATGAAATGTTCGATATTCATAAAATATAAATTATATAATTAAAAAAATGCTTAAACAAAGTTCATAGATATTTCTCCGTTTGGCGGCTAATCATTGTTAGAACATCTTTTTTTTTTTAACGGCAAATGGAATTTTATTAAAAAAGGGCTAGAAAGAAACTAGCAGACGATATACACGTAAAAACGATCCAACAAACAAAGAACGAAAAGGAACAGAAAAACACTAACGAAACGAACTCGCAAAACAACCAAAGGCTATTAGAAAAAGAAAGATTCCACCATGGCGCCAACTGAATTAACTCCCATGAACGAAACCGAACACCCGGCATCAAACCAAAAAGCGATCTAACCGGCATCCTTTGTTTGTCTCGATAAGGCATTATGAAGAAGAATAGCTTCTTTAATGTTGCCATAATAACTCCAAATCTGAAGATCGCTAGGAAAATAATCTTTCCACGAACGTAGTTGCACGATCAATGGCTAATTCCCAAAATAGACCGATCGCCTAAAGTGTTTACTTTTTTTAAACTTCAAAAAATAAACATTTCAAAATAGATCAGTCGCCCGGTCTCTCAAGTCGCTTAAAAGCCTTTTCACTTTTTGTGTAAGTTACTTTTCAGACATGTTTTTAAGAGACTTACATAATGTACTTTTAGGAGACTTTATTGACTAATTTTTCAGATAAGGACATGTCTGAAAAGTAACTTACACAAAAAATGAAAAATACATTATGTAGGTCTCTTAAAAACATGTCTGAAAAATAACTTACACAAAAAATAAAAAGTTTTTTAGACGACTTAAAAAACCAAGCGACTAGTCTATTTTAAGAAGTTTATTTTTTAAGGTCTAAAAAAAATAAACATTTTAAACGACCAGTCTATTTTGAAAATTAGCCCATCTACTCAAAGTGCATGTTGACCGAGTCATTCAACATTGATAAAGGGTTTATTTTCCTATCTCACAATATATTGAGTACTGGTAAGTAGGCATAACTAAAACGTCAGGAGCTGATGTAAATATATCAGTAACACATTAACACCTTGTCTCATGTAGATAAAGAGTAAAACTTGTTATATGTTTATAGGGTTATAGATGAACCGGACAAATAAACGGACATGATCGCTTAAACAAACGAGTTTTCTTGTCATGTTCGTTTATTAAGAAAATAAGGTTGTTTATGTTTGTTTATGTTAGTTCATTAAGCACTAAACGAACATAAACGAACGAACATATATGGACATAAACTAATAAACATAAATTTTATAGAAATATACATAATATTGTGTTTTATAAGTATTGTTTGGTTTAAGTAAAGAAATTTTAAAAGTATATAATAAAACAATATGATATATGATGTTGTGTCGTATTCTTTTTATTGGAGTCGGTTTAGATGTAATGTGTCGTTTAGTTGGGTTGATTGGCTAAAAATCCTCATTTTGTAACTTTGTAATTCTTCTAGCTTCTTGCTAGTTTTTAATAAAGTGTTGTCAAAAAAAAAAAACAATACGATATATGAACGAAAACGAATAAATAAACGTTAACGAACGCATAATCGGCCGTTCACGAACATAAATGAACAAACAAGAATTTTGTTCATGTTCATTCATTTACTAAACGAACGTAAATTTTTGTTCATGTTCGTTCATTTAATAAATAAACGAACATAAACGGACTTTTAACTGAACGATTTATAAAATATTTACTAAACGTTCAAATAACCATATAAATACCTTGATATAAAAACAAATGTTTCTAAGTGTTGATAAGTCAGCTTATTATACATTTTATCTAATAGCTAACAGATTTAAACTACCAGTACTTAACTTGGAGTTTAGTACTTCTAGGCTAAAGTAGTACGGTTAGCTTAAGGTTAGTACTGTAGGCTAACAAGACTTAAAGAAATAATAAATAAGCAAACAAAGCTAAAACAGAAGTTCACCTAACCTTAATAAGCACTTAGTAATTGGAATAAGCAACTAAAATGATAAATAAGCTGAAAAACTAAAACTGAAACACTATTTAAAATATTTTGAAAAGGAAAATAAACTTAAATAAGCTTACCCCTAGAGAAAGTAAAGGAAAATGGTTTAATATACTCTAAAAAGCTAATCTAATCTTAAATAAGTAGAGACAATAAGCTGATAAGCAGAAATGGACTAACAGTACTTAACTAAAAATGAACTATCAGGTACTAACTTTGAGTTAGTACGCTAGCTACAGTTAGTACTGTGTTCCTAAAATCAACTAGCAAGTCCTAACTGGAGTTATACTCTTGTTCAAAATACTTAACATTTCCAAAAATCATTTTTATTAAAAACAGATTATCAAATAACAAAGAAAACACTTAGAACAATTATTAATCAATAAAAAGCACTTAAATAGCTTGAATTGTCCTAGTCAGTATTAATCTTTAAAACCAACAGTTGTATTAAATAAACTAGCAGTTCTGCAATAGATAAGTAAAGTAAGAAAAAGAAAGAGAACTTACACACCCTTTGCCAAAACAGCTAAATCGAAGAATCTACAGCTCTAACTTGAGAAAACAATTAGGAGAGTTCATAAGCCCATCAGAACTGCTTATCATCCATAACAAAAGATGTGGTATATTTGAGAAGTGATTTGTGAATAACAAAACAATATGATTAAGGAACTTAACACTGGTATTGATAAAAAAAACTTCAAACTTGCATTAATTTTGAAAGTGTTACAAAGCTGGAAATAAAAGCTGTAAATAAGCTAAGTTGTATTAAAACTTAAAAAACTAGATAAAACTAAGATGCCTCAAAGGCTTACAAAAAACTCTATTTATAGCCGAAGTCTTGGACTTGCAGCTTGTGCTTCTTTGGAGAGCAAAAACGAAGTGTGTTTGTTGTGTGAGGTGAATCCAAAGCAAATCCTAGCCTTTGATTTCATTTGTGCTTCTTTGGAGTCAATCTCAGCCATTGAAGATACTTTTGGGAAAGGTGAGGGATTGCCAACATGGCTTTTATACAACTGGGGTTGGGGTAGTAGGGTGGATGAAATGATTTTGGCTAGGGTGAGAAGTGGTTTTGCAGGGAAGAAGGTATGGGGCGACATACCAGTTGTAACTGGGTTTTGGGGCGGGAAAGAAGACTTTTTGGGGGAAGTATGCAGTTTGGTCCCCTGAAGTTGTATAACTTAAATGCAATATCTACCCGGTTGGCAGTTTTGGCCCTTGTCTTTTTAATTTTTTTGTAATACAACTTTAGACTTGGCAGTTTTAGCCCCTCAAGTTGTATTTTCTTCCACCTGGCTGACTTTTGACTTTGTCCTTTCCATTCCGTGCTTGGATTTGTTTGCTTTTGGCTTTCTTTTTGTTCCTTTTCTTGAATATCCGTTTCCTGCACAATACAAATGCAAACATACAAATACAATGTATTTTTGGTATGTTTTTAGTTATTTAAGTCCGTTTATAGTGGAAAATGGTATGTGTAATTAAGCACATACCAAACACACAAATTCGTTATTGCAATTCACAGTTTTAAAATCATTAATTCACAAAACATCATTAGATACAGTTTGGTCAACGGTCACAGCAAGTTTCAAAAATAATACCCATTCATGGACTATGCAATCAAGTAACATACACACGTGTGAAAATTTGCTAACTAAAATCACTTAATCACTCGAGATCATATCAATCTCACAATGAGCCTAATGTCGTGAGGTATCAACAACCTCCTAGCATCACTCAACGAGATAATACCTACGACAACATCACTCATAAACCATAACAATAAGGACTATCATAACAATGACATAGGGTGACAATGCCCATACATCCGAAATTTCCTAAAAAGGGGTACATAAATGGTTTCTAAAACCAAAACGTCTTACCACGACAGTTTCTAATACATAAAACGATTTATACACGATCTATACATATTCATTAACTCTCATGGGTTCTAATTCAAATAAATGGCTAAAGAATGCGCCATCACCACAACGCCGGTGGTATGATAAAACCTTGAGGCAACAATGACCTCAAACTACTAAACTACTTAGGTTCTTGAAACCCTCCTAATTACTAATCCGTAAAAGATAAAAGTACGAGGTTTTCGCCTACGGAAAGCATTTCGAATCTATTTTCTAGAAACATAGGGCCCAGTGCCAAGAAAGTTTTTGGATCCAAGGTGAAATTACCCTTTTACCCCTATTTATCAAAGACGCCTATTTTTTCAAAATTTTATCGCTACACTAAATTGAGTGTATCTCCTAAACTGTGCGTTCGCAAAATCCGAAACGACCGCTCAAGTCTAAGTTTGTTTAATATATAGAACTTAAAGTTTTACATATTTAGGTGTTGCTATATAAGTTTTTGAACTTATTACTCATTCAAATTCTAGTCTCAATTTTTGACTAGTTTTGCCATTTCGGCGATATCTCATTCGTCAGGCGTCGATATGACTCCATCTGAATTCCTACATGTACCTAAGATGTTTCTCTACATCCTAGTTCAATTTACCAGGTCTTTATAGACCAAAAATATTTTGAAACATACCCAACAAGCTGCTATCCCAAAGCAATCCCCAAAGAAATTTTGACACATTTTGTAGCTTACGAAAATGAGCGAAATTTGAAATTTATTGATGCTTTTGATGTGAAACCAATTGGAGGTGATAGCCCTAAGAGTCTTCTACAGGCACCTAAATTTTATTTTAAAAAGTTATTACAAAAATATGGAGTTATACTCATTTTCTCAACGGTATACCCGATTTGACTACTTTTACAAAAATGACGATATCTCACTCATCCGGAGGAGATACGACCCTATCCAAAGAACCACATATACTTAAGACATATGCCCACATGCATATTGGATTTCCTAGGTGCCTTATGACCAAAAATAATTCACAATCAACCCCACAACCTGCTGGTTACAAACTGCCGTATAATCCATTTCAAAATCCAATCAAACACCATTTTAATTCCTTCATACGCCAATACAAAGCAATACCCAATGACTTAACACTCCTTCAAACAAAAAAAACTCATAGATTTCCAGAATCAATCATTTCATGACTTACTAAGTAGAGGTCGATACAAGAGAATCAAACGCAAACACCAACTTTATTCGAAAGTTCCAAAGATAGACGTTTCCAAATGACATATTACGCGGGAGTAAGTTTATAACTGTTTTATAAAACAATGAAGGTTCATGGGATGACATATAAAAATCATACTCCCATTAACAGGAAAATCTCAAAATGATAGATTACGAAACAATATATGCGAATCAAAATCAATAAGAAGAGCGTTCAAATTCAAAATCAATTAGTAAAATTTTCAAGTGGGACCATGGGATCGACAAACTACGACGAATCAACGTCACCAAAAGATAGAAAGTAAAGTCATGAAAAAAAAAAGTTTCGAAGATAGTCATATAGCAACGATGTTTTTATCATGTATCAAAATAATTTTATCACATCGCATCGAGATGTTTAAAGAAATTAAACTCTTTGGCAAAGAAGCTAATATCAAGATATATAATATCGTAATACCATAGAACGGATGCCAGTAATATATATATATATATATATATATATATATATATAAATATATATATATATATTCATAGGTATAATTTTACGTGTACCAAGTTGTCAACCACTTGTTAAGACACCATAATATGACAATCAAATATATACACATAAGGCTTCTGAGGATCAGGAAAAAACACGCGCGTACAGCGCAGAATTTGGGACATACGGTGAAAGACTCGTGAAAACTTTTCAAAAAAACAGTTATATTCCAAAGTTTGTAAACGACTTTAGTTCATACACTCGTGCACTGGTACCTACACTGTAACACCCAACACCCCTAAACTACGATACGCAGCGGAATACAACATTGGGGTGCTACTTCACAATACATGCACACGAGTCCCAGTAAACGTTCAAAGATACGTTTATAAAACACAATTTCATTTATTAGAAAGATCAGAGTTACATAGGTCCCAATACCATTATAGAAATTATTTCTAAAAGTCACAACACGACTTGATTTCTAAAACACTTGTTTAGTTTATGACACTACTTCACCGAGACACCGTCCTTGATATCCGCGTTCCGTCCCATCCAGCCATCAACAACAATTAACCTGAGATACATGCTTAAAAACGTCAACAAAACGTTGAGTGAATTCATAGAGTTTACAATTAACACATAGAACGCATATTTTGGGTTCCACAAAACGTATAACGTTGGGCTCCGCCAAGTCAAGTTATAAAAATAGTGATTTCCAACTAAAGACAGACCGTGTACCGAAACTTAACACATTCATCCCGTAGGACGAAATTATGTCCGAGAAGTATGCCACTTCTCCTAATACTAACTACAAAATGTCCGTTTGACAGGGTGGTCCCAACGGATTCAAACCCCAGACAGGGTTGTCAAACCCAATAGATCTATTTAATGCATTAGCGCTTACCAACACATGGTAACTAACAGTCACATAGAAAAGGCATATACTCAGTAGTGAATGAATCATATTCAAGTATCGAAAACAGTTTGTTGCGTATCAATTTCACAAACAAGCAATAATCCCCCTTCGCGGAGTTAAAAACATGAAAAACTTAAATGATGCTATGAAACTCACTTGGTCCCGAAGCCGAAGATCAAATAACCGAAACAATTCACGGAAAATCAATGAACACATCACGTACTATAATTTATGTTCGCTCGATTACTATTTAGAAAGTATAGTCAACTATGCGTACATGGTACCAACAATATCATATATAATTATATATATATATATATATATATATATATATATATATATATATATATATATATCTATATATATATACAACACATTCATATATATATATATATATATACACATTCATACATGTGATGAGAAATCCACTTGCGCCTTAGATCCCAAAACCCCACAACATTGAGTTATAATTGTCCCTCACGTTTTATCTTACGTGACTTTAATTGAAAACGTTATATTTTCGATAACTTTCTATTTTTAGAAAGTTACTATTTTCGGAAAGTTACCATCTTTGGTAAGTTTAAATATCTAAGTATATTTTTAATACTTATCATTTTATTTATATCCATGTACTTAGTTAAAAATTATATAAGTCTTATATGACCCGTTGACTTTTTAAAGTCAACATTTGACTTTTATACTTATATTTATTTTTACCCAAATCTGACCCGCGCCAAACGACCCTCTAAATCACATTTTCACGATTCGGAGTAAAAAGAGATTTTATGCGAAACGATATTCCGGACAACTTTTTAGTTTTAGCCGAGACCCGAAACTCGACGGAAAATGACGAAAATGCCCCTGCAAGAATCTGCTGTAACTTGTATTTTTAATAAAAACGCAGCAGTTTGACCATCGGTTTTGACCCGCTATATCACGTTTTCGTGACTTTGACCAAAAAGAGATTTTATAGAAAACATCATTCCGGACAACTTTCGTGTTTCGCCGGAAGGCTGAAACGGACTCGAAAGTGCCCAAAACGCTCGTTAAAAATCCGGACAGAATGTATTCTTTTGAAAAATAGCTGTTTGGAAATTTTATAAATTTCCAAACTTCGATCGGCCATATCTTCTTCGTTTTAAGGAGTTACGGGACGTTCGAATTATCGAAACGTACATTAGGATGAACTCTATCATATTTCAACATCAAAAACCAGATTTTATGATTTTTCGAACCTCGTTTTGCGTGCCAAAGTTTCTGCACGAATTTGACATGTTCAAAACCTCATCAAACTACATTTTTGACTCCCAACAATCATCAAAATACCATTATCTAGCCTAAATAACATCTCCAATATCCTTTTTAATCTAGTCTAGCGCAATACCCATCGGATTTCATCACATGCAATACTTGAATAATAATCAAAACACGAAAACAATTACAATAATAGTAACAAGAATCCTTACAATGCTTTATTAAGCAATATCGGACCAAATAAAAATTCGTCTCGCTTCTCTTTTTTCTTAGCCAAACTCGGACCACAACCAACTCACAAACCCGAACATTTTCCGACAAAACCCACTTCTCTACAACACTAATCTAGCTCTTTTAAACACCCCTATAACCCGAAATCATACGAATTAAGCCCGAAAATAAATTTCTTCAAAACCCATCGCATGTAAGATTTTATTATATGGAAACATAGGCCTTAATGAGAGGATTAAGAAAATATAGTTGGATCGTAATGCATGTCGGAAATAAAGCGGCGGTGATGCCGTTTGTGGAGTGGTGGTCGGCCGGATATAGTAAGGAGGGGAGGGAGAGCATGTGAAATTTTTGTACATGTTATTAGTGTGTGTTTGTGTCTTATATTTATAGAAATTAAGTTTAGGGAATTGACACTTCTAGTCCTTGATCTTTCAAATGTTTATAAAATGAAACACATAGATATTTATTTCGGTCCCTAACCGGCTAGGTGGATCGGGTTTGAAACTTTCTAAATATTTTTCTTTCGTCAAGCTTTTCTTGGTTTAAAACGTTTAATAAAAATGTGTACACTTTAAAACGCGAATCCGGCTCTGGATAAGAAACAAAAGACGACATTCGTGAAAATAATAAATTTACGATCTTAAAAATAATAACGAGATGCGTTGAAAATTTTTACGATGCTCGAAACGATTAACGAACACGCGGTCAAACGGTGACTCGCGAAATGTCAAAAATAAATATTTTAAATTTCCGTTCGTAATAAAATACGAAAATAATTATATACGACAAATAAAATTTTAAATGTCGATGTTCGCTTACGAAAACCCGTAAAATAATAATAATGACGTCGAACTCGTGATCGTCATACGCGTCGTGAAACTCGGGTTGTTACATTGATACCCAAGATAGTTTATACCTTTATCTTTCTCGAGTTAAGGAGTGAGCAGTCATATGTATTTATTTCGTCGTTACGGATGTGTACGTGTGGTCTTTATTGCCTTTTTTAGAGCATCGAGATCAGTATTAAAATATATGAGTGTACCGATAGTATAATAAATTCCAGAACTTGTTTTTGTGATGCATCCCCGAGACCGCATAGTAAGTATTAGGATTTACTAGATAAGAGGCACTAGGATTAACCCATGTTTTAAACCTGTAATTGTTATGATGATCACATCGATCATATAACTATCCCACACCTTTGCCATGCACTCATTTTTAGTGCAGGATACCCCTAGTACAACCCTCCGAGCCTATCTTTTTTAACGGTTCTCGTAATTTTCTGGTTAAGCCGGACTATAAATGAAGATCATTGTTACCCTTAAACTAATCGTTACACCCAAATAGCCTTAGTCTACCTTGTATGCACTCACTTTTAGTAAATTATTGTGTTTTAACCCAAGTTAATTATTTAAGTACACGGTTGCTAAGTCCTTATCCTTGTAAATACAGTTTTGGGCCGATTGGGATTCATGGTAGTATTTATTTCGCAGAAGAATGGGGAAGAAAAGTTAAGTCAATACCCCATACGTTTGTTAGATGATCTCCATGTTATTTTAATCCACCTCAAATCGGGTCATTAGTTAGACTGTAAATATCGAGCACGTAAAAGCTCAAGTGTAGGGGTACGTGTTATAAACCCCATGTTGTATTATGTTATTAAAAAAATAGAAAAGAAAAATAAAGAGATTAGTGTAGAGTTGTGTAGAGTTTGTATATCTTCGTCCGAGTCTTGGCTTAGCAACCAAACCCGTCCATTCCAAATTCACCCAAAGCCACCCAAATGTATCACATCCGTTTCCGTTTCCATTATATGTTATCTTACACCTACACCCCACAACCCTTTAAATGACCTCTTAAATAGTAATGAATAATGCTTGCGCCTAGCGGTGGAGGTTTGATCCTTTACCAAGCGTATGGTAATTTATATGCTATGACAGATAATGAGTGTTGATTTTCCGTTTCCCTATTATGTTATAATTCATTATACAACCGAGTGAAAGAGAGAATCCCAAACACTTATGTGAGGTGCTAGTACATATTTTCCGTGCTTTTAATTACAAGGTCTAGAAGGTTGTGTTGTAAAATGCTTTTAAATAGTAGGTAAAATGACCCTCATGTTTCTATTGTCTAGGTAGAAAAGCTCATTTGCTTGAGGACAAGCAAATCTCAAATGTAGGGGTATTTGATGAGGTGTTATTTTATACACTTTTTCGGGCTCGTCTAACCCCCTAAATCGTGTATTTATACCCAAAATATGTACTTAATCGTTCTTTTTAGGTATTTCGCATTTGGAAGGCATTTGGAGGAAATACACATGACTTGGGCTCATTTGGAGAAGAAACGGACAAGACTACGGACCTACACCAACATTCCTCAAGATTATGTTCTCAGAGGCTGGAGACAGCGTCACAAGATACACGTGACGCTGTCACAACTCATCCCACGATGGCGTCATGGATTTGGTGACGCCGTCAAAACATGGACGACCTTACGAAACCCTAGAAGATTCTAGATAAAGATGATCATTCGACATGCGCACGAAGTACCATATATTGTTTTGATCATAAATCCTTCAAACGAACTCAGATTTCAAGGATTCAATATCCCACGCGTTTAGAACGAGAAAATCTACAACCACGTAAAAGATGTCTCCGTGACGGTGTCACGGCTTTTCGTAACAGCGTCGTGAAGGTCAATTTAGGGTTTGCCTATAAATACAACCTCATAACTTCGTTTTTATTAAGACCCAAAACCCTAGGGCCGACTTAAGGGTTTGGGTAGGTGTTTTTCCAGCAACTTAGAAGACTTAATTTATTCCATAAACATCTTGTAATGGTTTGATTATCATATCTATCTTAAATCATGTCTTCAATTCCTTTTGTTGATTATGGTTTCTATTGTTTGAGTATGCTTGGCTAATTCTAGTATTTATTTGGGTATGCATGAACCTTGTCATTGATTGATTATATCTTGTTGTTTGTGATAGATTTAAGTGAGTATAATTGATTATAGTTTATAATTTTTGTTTTTTATTGCTTCTTGTTGATGAATGTGCGCGCTAGGCTTTAGAAAACTAGTTTTGTCTGTATCGCTGTTGATATGTCTAGAGAAATGCGATTAGTGTAGAAAGGATACCATTAGGTAACAGTCTTCATACTACCTTACCCCCTTATATGGTTGATCCCTCTTAAGATATTTCAATTGCATGTAATATACTCTTAGGGGCCTTGTAATAGTCTTCATACTACCTTACTTGCATGTTGCCCTAACAGGAGAATATTCGCTTATAATCCATTGAAAAAAATAGCTACATTTCTTATATTGTTAACCACTTAACTATGAATTTACAAATGACCTATTTTTTATAATTAAATCTAAGGCTAATACTACAAATAAAATATAATTGTCACAATGTGGTACAACTATAATTTGAAAAAGACGAGTACGTATTTCATTGTTTCATAGAATAACTTTATATATGTAAAACGTCGATAAGGTTACGTATATATGTATATAATTTGTGTTACAATTGATTATGAGCAAAAGGAGTGTTTTATAGTGCAACATTTAAATCTGTTGCATATAAATCGACAAGAAAATCATTTACGCACACAGATTAACACTATCAGATTTCGTTAAAAAATATACATTGTCGTCGCTATACAACAACTCTACAAGTTCGTAAAGTTATTGTTAGAAAATACTTATAAACGAACAACATTTGCTCGTCAGACAAAATATAGTCACGGGGTACCCGCCGTCGGATTGCTCAAATACATTGCTAGTATTTTATTAAGCATTTTTGAAACTTTGTACATTTTCAAAGTTGTTATAAGCAAGGGAGGGGTGTAAGGAAACAATATATGTATCGTTGAAGGGAAAGTACACGATAAAAGACATAATAATAAAGTAGGGCATATTATCTTTTCGGCCATGACATAAACCATTTCTTTCTTCTTCTTCTTCTTCTTGTGTCATGTTTATCACAGACAAACCCTAATTTAATGCAACTCTATCATAATCCAATCAATAGTTGCACGAAAGTTAATTCGAGAGTCAAATCTCGCTAACAAACCGCTTTATCGAAGAATATTCGCTTGTAATCCGTTGAAAAAAGCTACATCTCTTATATTATCAACTACTTAACTATGAATTTACAAATGACCTATATGTTATAATTTAATCTAAGCCTAATACTACAAATAAAATATAATTGTCATAATGTGGTACAACTATGTAGAAAATCGTTTAGCCCATCTAGGATCGTTTTACAGATAATATTGAACACGCAGCGGAATAATAAGAAAGTAATATTATCAAACAAGGTTTTTCATTAAACGATTCCTATTTACCCTAACCTATAACATGGGGCTACACCAACTATTATGGTGTACTAACTAACTAACTAACTAATATACAAAGCACACACACTTTGTAATCAGACTCTCATTGGAGAAGTCTGTGTTTTCTATGGATGGATTTTTTTTTTTAATTCTACGTGAGGATCTCTTTATATACTAGAGATTCCTAGGTTTACAAGAATCCTAATTAACATAGAAGTCCTATCTTTTGCACTTTAGTCCCTCCATACTTTGAAGACTTCTTTAATTGCGACTTGATCCTTCTTGTTTCCTTCTTGTTTGATTCTTGTTTCATTCTTGTATTTACTTTGTCTCATCAAATCAATTATACTGGAATGTATAATTCCCAACAAACTATAATTTGAAAAAGACGAGTACGTGTTTCATTGTTGCATAGAATAACTTTACATATATGTAAAATGTCGTTAAGGTTATGTATATATGTATATAATTTGTGTTACTATTGATTATGGGCAAAAGGAGTGTTTTTATGATGCAACATTTAAATTTGTTGCCTTTAAATTGAGAAGAAAATCATTTACGCACCCAGATTAACACTATCAAATTTTGTTAAAAAAATATACATTGTCGTCGCTATACAACAATTCTACAAGTTCGTAAACTTATTGTTAGAAAATACTTATAAAAGAACAACATTTGCTAGCCAGACCAAATTTAGTCACGGGGTACTCGCCCTCGTATTGCGCAAATACCCTGCTTGTATTTTATTAAGCATTTTTGAAACTTTGTACATTTTCAAAGTTGTTATAAGCAAGTGAGGGGTGTAAGGAAACAATATATGTATAGTTGAAGGGAAAGTACACGATAAAAAACATAATAATAAAGTAGGGCATAGATTCTTTTCAACCACAACATAAACCCTTTCTTTCTTTCTTTCTTTCTTCTTCTTCTTCTTGTTTCATGTCCATCACAAACAAACCCTAATTTAATCCAACTCTATCATAATCCAATCAATGGTTGCACGAAAGTTAATTCGAGACTTAATTCTTACTAATAGACCTCTTTAATGGAGAATATTCGTTTGTAATCCTTTAAAAAAAACTACATTTCTTATATTGTTAACCACTTAACTATGAATTTTCAAATGACCTACTTGTTATAATTTAATATAAGCCTAATACTACAAATAAAATATAATTCTCATAATGTGGTACAAATATAATTTAAAAAAGATGAGTACGTGTTTTATTGTTTCATAGAATAACTTTGTATATATGTGAAACGTCGATAAGGTTATGTATATATGTGTATATAATATGTGTTATAATTGAATTTGAGAAAAAGCAGTGTTTTTATGATGCAACGTTTATACCTGTTGCATATAAATAAAAAAGAACATCATTTACTGTAACACCCCCAAAATGGGTCGCAGCGGAATATGGATCCGGGGCATGTTACTTCAAGATCAACAGCACAAGATATATATAAGAACGACACAAAAGTCGTTTAAACTGATACATTGGATTTAAATAAAAGATATATTACAAAAGCTTATAGCTTTACTTGTTCTTTGTTTCATATTACAAAAGACAACATATATTTCCCAAAACATGATACACATAAGTCTTTAACTGTACAATCC
>BQNB010102137.1:5012-24314 GCA_026074375.1 Tanacetum coccineum
AAAGGGGACCAACATAGAAACCGTAGTATATGCTGACTCTGATCATGCGAGAGATTTTGTGGACCGAAAGAGCACTAGCGGTATTTGTACGTTCGTGGGATGTTGTTTGATATCTTGGTTCTCGAAGAAACAAACCACTCTTGTTATATCCACTATCAAAGCCGAATACGTAAGCGCTGGAAAGGCATGTCAATAAGCACTATGGATGAAACAAGCTCTTATCGACTACGATGTACGACTCGACGACGTTCCGATCATGTGCGACAACAAAGGCGCGATTGACCTTAGCAAAAACCCGGTGCAACACTCTCGTACTAAACACATCAAAATACGTCACCACTTCCTTCGTTATTATGTCCAGAAAGGACATATCTCAATCGAGAAAGTGTCGTCCGTCGACAATATCGCCGACATCCTTACGAAACCTGTTAAACGTGAATCGTTTAACTATCTACGTCTTGGTTTAGGAATGATGGAACACATTCCATAAACCGTGTTAGTCTGCTTCTCCTTCTTCTAGTCTTGATTCTAGTCCGTGTTCCATTTCGTGTCGTGACAACTTAAATACTTCGTCCGAAGTACTTTGAGCATTTTTAATTCGCGAAATGCAAATTAAAACGTCACTCCTCTTTGTAAAGTTTTTGTCAAAACCCAGTCCAAAAACCCTCGCTGAGGGCGGCCCCCATATCTCAGGCGGCCCAAAGCATATTGGGCGGCCTCCCGATCGATATGGGACCGCCACCAACAGACACCTAATATTTACACTTAGTTAAAAAATTTCAAAACTCAAAACCAAACACCCCTCTTCCCTGCTGGTGCGACGAACACGAACCAAAACAACCCAAAACTCAAAATTAACCACCTAAACATTAATTGAAGATCAAATCAACACTAATAATCATTCGTAACACTACAAAGATCATCAATTGTAAGTCATTTCATCTATTTTTTTTCAATTTGAGTCTAGGGTTCGTGATGAACACAAAAATTAAAATTGGGGATTTTTCATTTTTCTTTCAATTTTATGCAATTAGGACTACTAGGATATAATGTATAACTAATATGCTTTCCTTAGACATTAGATTTACATACATTAGTGAGTTTGTCAAAAAATTAATTTTGAACCAAAACTCCCAATTTTATTTTCAAATCACTCATGTTAGGAATATAATAAAATTGTTGTTATGCATTGTTAATACAACTTAAAAACGTTTTTAAACACATGCATAATGATCTCATGAAAAAAATTCGAGATACATAATTCACATGTATTTTTTGACATGTTTGGATAAGCAAACCAAATTAAGGAGCTTTTGGGTTAACTCTTAGGATTTTATTTCTAGGTCGAGTTAATCGTTACTCCACATTTGTCACATTTAGGCACACACTAGACATCTCTTTCAATAAAGGAACCTTACTAAAATTATCACTCTTTTAATTAGGTGAAATGACGTTGGCAGAAGAACTACAGTACACCAAATCATACATTCTAACAATCTCAAATGAAAACTATATTCCAAATAACTTAAAACCATTCATTCGAAACCTTGAATGTAGAAAAATTCATGAAGGTCTTCTAGTATCTCCTGAATCTACTAAATATGATAATATTCAAATCATGTTTCAAATTGTCAAACTTTTAAAAATATATGAACTCCACGAAGGGATTTGCCCAAGATTTTTACTTGAATTCTATTCTTCAATAAAAATTACCAGAGACAATAATCAAATACCTCTTTAAAATTCTGGGCATTAAAGAGAACATTTAAATTCTCACTCGAGTCATTTGCCTCAATTCTCTCCATTCCATGTGAAGGAGAATGCTCTTACCCCGAAGATTCATCCCTCGATTCTTTGAGAATTAATCAAGAATCTAACACTCTTATCAAACTCACATTCTAACACCAAATGAAATTATTCAATCTATCACAACAACTGGACAAACCATTTTTCCAAACAAAATTCTCAAAGAAGAGCTTCGTCATGACATGAGATCTTGGAATGAAATCATTCAAGACAGTCCTTTGGCACTCAAAATAACTCCAATTTTCTTCCTGCATCATCATGTCATATGATGCATTGCATTCTAACAAGTACTCCTTTTAACTTTGCTTATTTTCTAACCAAATGAGTTGAAAATATTAAAAATTAACAAAACTCTCCAATACCATATGGAATGATCCTGAATCGTTTATATGATCACCTCATCAAAATTAACCCTTATCTACAAAAATCAAAATATATATTGTATTGGCCATCCATGAAACATTGGGTTCATCCTAATCATCTTCAAGCAATCATCTCCATATCGTCTGAAGAAGTCACAAGTAATGATTCGGACACCTCGATAAGTGTTTGAGATATTTCTACACCTTACTAATTTTTCTCCTTTTTTGTGTCCACCTTAATATGCTGGACATACGTACTATTATTATTACTATGTAATATCACTTTGACTTCTATCTCGGTTATTATAGTACGTGTATAACTTCTCTTAGTCATTATTCATGCTTGCTATATGACATTTCATGGACTTTTATTTATATGCTTCTACCTAGCTCCATTACATGCATTTTCTTTTAGCTAGAATATGGGATTCTTAAAAGGATGGGATATGCCACAACCTTCCTTACTACCTTCTTATCTTTGGACTACTATGGAAAACAAGATATGGAAATTTTTGTAACTCTCCAGAAAACGGCCCCCAAAAACACAAAGCGCCCCCTAATATATATGGGACCGCCGAATGTATATAGGACCGCCACCAGGAGAGTCACGAAATTCTTCTTGCTACCCCTTTTTTTTAGCACCCTTGTCCCTATCTACTCCAACCACAACTATTCTTTCCCAAATAAACCAAACACCTTTTCAACGACCACTTCTCCAAGCTCCATGCTTTGCCTAAAATTCCACTATTTAACAACATCATTTCATTCATCCCTCTCACATTAAATCACCTCTTTTCTACTAAATCTTTCACTTCTCTTCAAAATCCTCATGTCCTCCTTTAGCAAATCCCCTCGTGACTACTCACGAAAATACCAAATGGCAATTTTCGAACCTTGGAGACAAAGTCATGATCTTCCTCCTTCACCACCTTCTCCTCCACCTACTTTAGATCAAGTAAACTTTCACTCGGGGTTGTGCCATTGTTGCTTGCAAACTCGATATCTTTTTGATATATTGAGAGATGATCTTAATCGTATCAAATCTATCATCATTGGTCCTTCCACACAATTCCCCTCCTCAATAAAAACCTCCTTACCATAATTGACCATTTTAGAATGCTTAATTCGTCTAAATAATAAACAACCAATCTTTTGTTCGTGGCAACTCTCAGACTTCAAGAATCTACTAGTCTAGCTCTATGCCTGAATATGTGTTTACTTTATCTATTCTATCTTGTAATTTTCATACCATTACGGTATGAATCCATCTAAGTATTGCTTGCAAGTTCATGTCTTGTTGTATGAGTCAATTAATTATGTTTACTTTTGTATGGGTTTCTTGATTATTGAATGAAACTCTTTTATGGATGACTTGAATATAGTGTTATCTTAAAAGATATTTGTCTTGCACTTGTACCTCTAACCTTGTTTTGTAGCAAAATAATTTTCATGAGATCGATCCCTTGGTGCCCAAACGAAGGGCGCTACATTAGGGGGAGTCTGGATATCTGTCGATTTCTTTCTTTCTACAACCATTCGACGATAATCCTTTTTTTGATTCGACAAAAAAGGGAGAATAGAATGATACTCATTAATTATTGAAACCTTTTATTTTTACAAATGAGGTATATTTTTGTCATCATCAAAAAGAGGGTGATTTTTATACGAAAATAAGTCTTAAAACCAGTGGCAAAATCATAAAATCGTTAGTGGGCAGTGGTACCACCTTGTAGCTTGTATCGGTCAAGGCGGGATTAATCGGACGATTCATCTATTGACATTGTGGCAAAATTTGGGTATTTCGGCAAGTTTTGTCGTTAATTCTGTCAAGTTTTAGATATTATTGGCAGGTTTTTAAAAAAAAAAACTAACTGTAATAGATTTAAAGCATGTTGATATAAGTGATCAAAAACAAGTTTACGTGAGTTTTAGGTACTTCATGCAAGATTAGAGGTTTCGGCAAGTAGTTGACTCACGTTGATCGCCGTTGGACCACCAATTGACTAATTGTTTGAACCTGTTCCATTAATCTGGCAAGGTTTGGTTGCCTTTGTGGCGTCTAATCAGTGATTAATCGGCATTGATTAGCCCTTGTTTTGAAACATGCTAAAAACGTTATTTTTATTTTCGACATCTAAAGTTTTGATAATAACAAAAATGATTAAAAACGTTTACGATAAAAATAAAAACGTTTACAAAATTATAATCGTAAAATTCATTTCTAAGATTAATCACTTAAGGTTGTACAAACAAGTCATTAAAGGAAGGATTAGTGATCAAGAATATATTTTTTATCAACAAATTACATTTTCACAAAATAATTTTTACAAACAATAACTGTACAAAAATATTTTAGTAATTAAAAGTAATGCTTTATTTAAATAATAAAAATTTAGAATCTGGTTTCCCCAAAATGGTTGCTTTCCTTACCAGATACAATCTTCCCCACAAAAAGACACAAAAACAGGAGCGTAGTCTAGTGGCGGCCCCCTTATAGGTCTGGCGGCCCCCAGATATATCTGGGACCGCCGAGACCGCCGCCAGCTAGCCATTGGAAATCCTGTCTATAAATACTACATTATTTCTGGCAGAAAAACATACCTCTTTGCACAAAATTTTCAGATAACTTTCTCTCTCTAAACACTTTCTTTCTCTCACTAAATCTCTTGATCACTAACATTGTTTGATCTTGTTTCAAGTGATCCAATCTCATCTCATCTTTCTCATTCTTCTATCAAGTACAAGAGAAGAACATTTGTATTCACAAAGAAAGATTGTTCGTTTAGTGATCTCATCATCTTTCTTATAAGTACCAAATTCTATTTGTACTTATCTTGTGTAAAATTTGTGATTCGAATTTGTGTGTAAATCGATAGTGTAGATCTTGTGATTGTGTTGTGTTTGTGAAGTGGGTAGATTGGTTCTAGCTAAGATTAGGACGCGACATTTGCTTAGTGTCAAAAACAACGTAAGCGACGTTCGTAAACGGTTTTTTTTCTCCGCGTAACGGGTGCTTGTTGACATAGTGAAATCTCGAGTAGGATACTCGGGGAGTAGAGTAGGGCGAAGAGGTGCTTCGTAGCCGAACCACTATAAAATCTTGATGTCTTGGTTTGATTGTTCTTTTCTCTATCCCTCTATATTATTGTGTTTGTTAATTAGTATTAGTTTAGATATTTATATTGATTGGTTGAACATATAACTCGAATCTATGTTGTTAGTCTCACAATATAATCCTTACACAACAATAAGCAAACCCAAATAAGCCCTATATAAGCCGGAGATGAGAAAGAAGAAAAGAGAGATGAAAAGAACTTGGAATGTTAGATTAGAGAGAGAAATGGTGAGTTACAAGTGAACAAATGCAACCAACACCCTCCATGTGAGGAGAGGGTTTCTTTTATACCCATTGCATCTAGTTGCAGGTTGGCTTTTTACTTGGGCCGGGCTTGGTAAACTTGGGCTTTGAGGCCGAAAACAGGACAATATTAGATTACAATCTCCAAGCCCGTTAAACCGACTAGCTATTACAATACAAGACCTAGTTTTGACTTTTATAAGGACCATAACATTCTTGTTTGACTTAATAAAATAAAGGCTAACAATCTCCCCCAATGTTAAGGCCTCTTTCTTCAAACTCCTCCGTACCACCGATAACATTCTTGTAGGAGTTTGCTTTATTTTATCATTGTCTCCCCTGACGTTGAAGATATGACTTTTGACGTTTATGCTTTGCCTTGTTTGGTTTGTCTTGTTTATAATGGCTTTGTGCATTATGATTTGTGATCTTGATCTTGATCCTTTTTCTTTTTGACTTTGAGTTCTTAAGATCGTTATCTTGCATATCTCTTGACTTGAATCATATTGATGTGACTTCCATTGATCAACTATGTGCTCTGTGACCAAACATGCTCATTACTTGTTACATTCTTGTTTGACATATGTGATTATTAAGTCTAACAATCTTTTCAATAGACTATTCTTTATTTTGACTTTAAGGATCTTTGATGGTGGGGAAGTTTAGAATATCGATCTTGATGTTGAACGATTGATTTTGATTGCATGAGTATGAGCATGTGGTTTATGATCAACTTCGCTGGAATTGTTCTATTTTATAAGGCCTGCACACGTCGTCTAAACCTGAAATACGACGGGTTAGCAATAAAGATGAATATGGGCTTTGTCATTCATCTTTAGTTCGGTGTTGCATTAACCTCCAGGTTTCCTGTTTTTATAGTAATAAATACTATTACCTGTGATCAGGTAGATTCAAAGAATCTCATTGACAGGGTTTCCCAGGTCAAAGCGTTTAGGATCTTCTAAACACAGATGTATTAGATTTACATGCTTGCTAGTTTTTATTACTAGAACGTCTCAAAGCAGACAACACTGGTAGACGTGAATCAGAACAGTACTATCTTTATGATTAACGTCGTCAATTCATTTACTGTGACCAAAATTGATATCCAGTTATCACAAGCTTGATTCATTATAGAATCTTGCAGTCAAACCTACAACGAGCTTGTTTGATGTTGGTCAAGCAGGGATTCTCATCTCACTGTTAATAATTAAGTATCACTCGGAAGTGATCTGGCAAGATCTCAGGGATTATTGCGTAGGAATATTTGTTTACAACTTGTGATTTATGGTGTTCAACAAGTGTATTTTGACATTGGTGTCATAATGAGATTGTATACTTTGATCTCTTCGGCTCTAGCTCGATTTGTGCATTTTTAGATTTTAGTAATCGAGGCTGGAGCTGACTGCCACCTATTCAATATTAACAATCTCGGAGTGAGATGTCAATAGATAACGTGTGTATCTCCGTGACAAAATGAGGACAAGTTTTTCTTTGAGAGAAAACCCGAATGGATGGGATGGGTTTGTGCATTGCATCAATGGGTCCATGTCGACTTTCGTTCAATATCTACAATCATCATTGTGATTTTGATAGATTATGTATTGACCGATTTCTGCTTAGTTGTTTGGAGGGCTGCTTCGGTTTTTTCACCTTTATCCCTTTCAATTATTTTCGTTCTTCAACCCCTATCATGCTGACCTAAGACATCTTATAACACCTTGTTGTGGGTGGATGTTCCAGTGTTAGCTCATTTAGTCAGGCCATTTTGTATCCTTTACTTCATTCATCTCAATCATACCTAAGGACTGCTTATTCTAAGGATGGGATGTCCTTGGGTTGAATCTTCGGTTCTGTTGGGAGCGTTAGGAATATTCTAACCTAACCACCTTATGACTTCAGAATCGTCGTGAAATTAATAGGTTGTTGGGTATGAGATCGAACCATAAAACCATTTTCTGACATTGTTATTTTCAAATACTCCCCCTACACATGTGCTCCGAGATTCGAAATTGTTTAGCACATGAAGGAAAGAGTTGCACTTAGAGTCTTAAAGATCACATTTCGTCTTAGAAACTATTTTTATAATCATATTGTCTCCATTATGTTAAATACTAAAACACTTAGTATTTTGAAATACCCAATTGGATTTAAAATTTGACATGAAAAAAATTCATGGGGAAATATTTATCCCCACTGGGGGGGAATTTTTTAAAAATTTTATTTGGGGCCATGATTCATTTTTAGATTGCTATCCTTCAACAGTATATGTGAGATACCAATATTTATTACAAAATTGACATTTGATGAAAAAATTGATTTAACTCACAAAATGTTGAATATGGAGATGAGATGCCTTATGTGAACAAATGTATATTTTAATTGACATTATGTTTTACATTTTAATTTCACAAATGTGTTTGGATAAATAAATTAACTTTATGAAATGTACCCAACACATTAAAAGGCTTTAGGTTTCTAAAAAGCTCCCTCAAAAATGATCACATAATATGACATTGTAGTACTACAATTCTTTAAACTTATTCGAGGAAGGGAGTGTTGACACAAGTTTAAACAATTAACTTGTTATGAAAAATACCACAAATTATAGTGTAGGACAATTTTGACTATTGAAAGTTCTTTTTGAAAAATTGTGTTCACGATTTTTAAAAAACACATAATAGAAGACTTCTCTTCTATTTTTTAGAGTAGAAACCCCATTCCCGCACTGAGCGTACACTTCCCTATTATATTCAGGGATCGTGTTATGCACGTAATGTACATATGTCATGTAAAATTTAGAAATGACATGTTTTGAAAGCATTTGAAACTCTTGCTCGAACTTCATTTACACGCCCGTGTCGATGTTAATCAACATTTCTAGGTACGTAAATGTTATCGATTCCAAGAGACATGTCGAGAAGATTCTTTTTGGTATTTTTGAAAAAATTTCTGATTTTATATTTTGTTTTTTTTCTAGGTTTTTATAATTTTGCATTTCTTTTTGGATTTTCCCTTTACTTGCCCTCATTCTCTCTAATCTTACATGTTGATATGATTGATTCAAGATTCATGTGACCTATCAAACCCTTTTGATAGTAATAGCTCCTTGAACTAGATCTCCATAACCAACAATTGGTGCAATTTGATCATTTCCAAACTTCACCATTCCTAGAAATTTCTCCACAAAATTAGTTAGAAGTTTGAGATTTCCGGTCATGTGCTTTGAGCACCCAGAGTTGATGATGAGTAGAATGATCTCGACGAGCTTATGCATTGGCTCATCATCAAAGATTGGTCCAGAATTTTCAACTGGATCTGGAGTAACCTCTTGAAGCTGTGCCATGTACATATAATGTGCTTCCAATTCCTGTTCTTCAGACTCATCATCAGTATCATCCTTCCAATCAGCTTGTTCTGCATTCAACTGAACCCCAGCTTCCTCTTGTTTACACAATAACATCTTTTCCTTGTGATAAGCTGCATCCTTTACTCGTTTTGGTTTCTGACATTCCCTTGATACATGCCCATATTCCTTGCAGTTGTAACACTGAATCCCAGACTTTTGCACTACCGGAGTACCTACATTTTCCCTAGCCCCAGCAACATTGACTGCCCTCTGATTATCATACCCAGTTCCTCTGTTGATTCTTGGAGAATTATCTTGATTAGCTCGACTGGTGTTTGATGAAGTTCGAAGGTTGTTGTTGGTAGGTTTGTAGATTTTCTTGAACGAGAGAGAAATTAAAGCCATGAGTTTGTCAATCTCCTTTTCCTTTGACATTTCCTCATCTTCAGTAACCGTAGCAGGTTCTGGATCATAAGTAGGAGCAGAAGAGGTAACAATTGCTTTTCCTCTGTTTCTGGTAGACTGTTGCGATCTGGTGGAGGAATATTGAGTGTTTTGAGTAGGATGGTTTTGATGATGGTAAACTGGTTGTTGTTGAGCAACAAGTGCAAGTGGATTAGCAGTACGTGCTAGTCTTTCAGCTCTTATCTCATTGACTTCATTCTGGTGTTGCTTCAGAATGTCATAAAGCTTGTGATAGGAGACAGTCTTCAGCTCTTGACTCTGCTTAACAAGTGTCACAAACCTTTGCCATTCTGGTTGTAGTTGAAGTAAGAACTGGACATTCACTTGATGATTTGTAACATGACACTGATTTCTGACAAGCTCATTCATCATCTTGTAAAACCGTGAGTAATACGATTCAAGTGATTCACCATCCCGTGATGTGAATTTTCCAAACTCCCAATATAAATTGGTTTCAAGATCTTGAACATTGATTGATTCACCTTGTTTCAACCTTTCAATGGCTTTCCACATTTCACATGCATTCGGACAAGCATCAACTGTGGAGTAGATATCGTTATCTATCCCTGTGAGAATGATCTGAACGGCTTCAGCTTCGGCATTCAGTTGATCGCGTATGTCTTGTGAAACATTCTTATAGTTCTCCATATACCTCTCTGTAGTTGTTTCAGAACTACCTTCAGCAACTGGAACTGTCTTCTCAGCCCATTGATACGTGTATGGTGGATTTTGGAGACAATAGTGGATGAGTTCACTGTTAGGTTTGGTGTCAATGTATCTCTTGATTCTGGATTTCCACTGAACGTAATTACCCGGTGCTAACATTGGTGGACGATCTTTGCTACCCGCTTCCATGATAGCATTATGAAGAGCATTCGATGATTGAGTTTGCAAATTGATATTTGAATTTGACATTTTGATGAAGTTGTGAATGGATATCGGATCTTAAGTGTTATGAAGTGTTGATTGTATTGTGGTGAGAGAGAATGCAATTAACTCCACGGGATTTTACAACTCTATGATTAAAACCGAGAAGGAAAAAGTTTACTTGTCGGGATTTTACAAAATCAATAGAAAAACCGTGAAATTAAAATTGACATATTTCGCTTGAGGGATTGCATATTTCGCTTGGTTAAAAGTTGCATGTTTCGCTTGAAAAATGAAAGTTGCATGTTTCGCTTAAACTTCTAAACATATTTCGCTTGGCAAGTAACTGTCATATTTCGCTTGTCCATAACATATTTCGCTTGGCAATTAACTTTCATATTTCGCTTGGCAATTAACATATTTCGCTTGACAGTTTAACATGTTTCGCTTCGACTGTTTAACATATTTCGCTTCTCATTTTTTAACATATTTCGCTTCAAATTAAACCTGCATGTTTCGCTTGGATATCAAACGTACATATTTCGCTTGAAATTACACCTGCATATTTCGCATGAATATTAATCGTACATGTTCCTCTTAACCTATGACATATTCCGCTTGCAATCACTTTATTGTGAGGACCACTTTTTGTCTTCTTAATAAAACAACAAAACTAATGGCACTATGAAGCTAAATAGTTGGATCTATGTTCCTCATTTGTCTTAACCGGTTGGGACCACTAATGATCAATAAGCTACCCTAAAAAACTTCTAAATAAGCTCGAAAGAAGCATGAAATAAGCTAGGAATAAGCTCGAAATAAGCATAAACATTCAAAAAGCTAATAAACGAGTTTGAGGATCAAACAACAAAGAGACGTGACTCTTGTGACACTTCTAAATCAAACGAAAATACACCACGTCGAGTGAAAAGAAGGAAGAAAAATAAGCCGAATAAGCTTAATAAACATATAAGCTAGAAAGAAAAAGTAAAGTATGAGCTTATGTTGCCAAATAAGCTACGTTTGATATAAGACCAAAGAAAGAAAGAAAAGAAGTAACCAAATAAGTTAATATGCCACGAAATAAGCCAGGATTTTGAGCTTATGAACCACGAATCGAACACTAAACACCCCTTGGCAAGTGATACCACATGTTATCCCTATAATATAATCCACACACAATAATAAGCAAACCCAAATAAGCCCTTGATAGGCCGGAAATAAGAAAAAAGAAAAGAGAGGAAGAAAAAGAACTTGGAATGTTAGATTAGAGAGAGAAATGGTGAGTTATAAGTAAACAAATGCAACCAACACCCTCTCCATATGTGGAGAGGGTTTCTTTTATACCCTTGAGCTATAAGTGGCATGTGGGCTTTCTAACTTGGGTCGGGCTTGGCTTATCTTAGGCTTCGAGCCCGAAACATAGACAATATTAGATTACAGTCCAAGCCCGTTGAACCCGACTAGCCTATTAAAATACAAGACCTAGTTTGAATTTATAAGACTGATAACATTCTTGTTTGACTTAATAAAATAAAGGCTAACACTTTCCCCATTCCAATCACATCTGCAACATGTTATAATTACTTGTAACAAAATAATTAATTAAAAAGGGTCATGATGCTTTTAATTCAAATAAAAGGTGTCATTGTTTTACCCATGTTATCATCTTCTCCATCATTATGCTCTATTGTGTTCACTTTATCTGGTCTTGCATGGATAAAATCTCTACTGTGCACACTTTATCTGGTCTTGCATAGATTTTGATAGTGATACACTTTATCACCAATTTCTATGCATAACACAGCGGGTTCTTTATAAGAAATTTACCATGAAGCAACGATGTTTGATTGTTTGACATGTCATTTAGCATTATATGAGAAAATACAAACGATATACCAATTTCAGTTAAGGGAGATTTATGTTTACCTTTTTGATCTCATAGTTTGTAGGCTGATGATCATTTATTGATACAGACATGACCAAGTATGTACTCATGTGTCCTCAAGTATGAGTCAACCATGTGAGAGCAGCTTCATCCTGAAATATCAATCACAAATGAAACATGATAACACCACCACGGTGGAAGAACATATTTTCGAATGAGATGAAAAATTGAGTAATGTGTTAATTCGCAGGATGCAATTGATCTAACTACACTACCATCTATCTATATTCCACATGGTTTATGCGTAGCCAACCAACATATTGTTTGTAATCAGTCCCATAGTTTAGAAAACAAATACATACACATAGAGAACTTACATAATAATCAACGGTGTAAGCGAACCAAACACCAAGCACTGCCCCTCCTCCATAGATAATAAACTATGGCTTGTTTTCAATTGCATCCCATTGTTCAAATACCAACGAACAATCTATTAATCCTTAGTATATCCAAAGTCCAATACAAACAACCCTTAATCCAGCCCTTGGAACCATTATTTAAGATATGTAAAGCATTATTATATATGTCAAATTATCCATTATTTGTTGATACAAAATTTTACACCCCTGATTTCTACATACGTTAACAATCAGTATTTGTAACACAAAGATGACTAAATTTGTAGTTAGTTAGTTACCCCAAAGAACTGATGGTGGGATGAGTTTAAGAAATGCCACACCAGCAACATATCCTCTAACCACCCTACCAATTTCTTTTTTTCCATCTTTTGTTATTTGCTCTCGTTGTCTATCTTGCAACATATATATAACCATTGATGATTAAATTTTGATGCATAAATATATCTGCCTCACCCTTTATAGAAGTTATCGAGCTTGGAATCACTTACCAAATAAAGGTTCGTCTTCTTATTACTATCTGCCTCAAATAGGTTGATTCCTGATCAATTCATATTAAAAAAAGTACCAAGGCCATGGTTCTTTAGCACTACAGCTTCTTTCCCATCACTTCTTTGCTTTGCCTTCTCGGCTGCCTGCCACTTTAGCCGTATTTCCCTTCACTTCCCTCTTACCCTCTTTTTGCCTTAGCAACCCAATATTACCCTCCTTCAGCCATCCTGAACAACGAAATCAAATAATAAACAAACTATGTAACAAAGACCAAATTTGTTTTTAATCATAAAAACCCCAATTATTTGTGTAAAAAAATTCCCTAAACCATAGCCATATCAAACCCCATCATTCCCAAAAACCCCCAAGCATAAACTCATTAAAGATGGGAAATGATAGAATGATGTTAGCGGCATCGAAGAGCGACGAAGATGGGATTAGATGGTAAGATGAATATAAAGATGGTTCTCAAATTTGTGTTTTTCTTTTGGATTCTGGGTTAGTATGTGTTGAGGCAGAGAGACACACGTTGTGTTTTCTTCTCCTTATGAGTGTCTTTGATGTAACGCCAATAGTCTTTGTGTGTTAACTGGGCTGGCCATTTTCACAACATTAAGCCCAAATGAATAATAGGAGTCCATGTGGTCACCGACCACATGCTCCATAGTATATAGGTTAATAATAACCACGATAAAAGTTTTTCTTTTAAAGTTTAGTACATGAAGTATTGGTTAGATTTACTTAAAGTTATAAAAGTTAAGAATTTTATATATAAGTTAATAAAATCAAATTTAAGATTATCCTTGTTTTTAAAACTTTTGAACTTGATTAAAAAATTTGTTAAACAAAACTATAATCTTATTTTAGAGTAAATTACACCGTTCGTCTTTATAGTTTGCATCGATCGCAACTTATCGTCCTCTAACTGAAAAAAATGCACCATCTGACTTTAAGTGGCAAATGTGTGTTTGGAGTACAGTGTAGGCCACAGCTAGTTGAGATTTAGAGGGCGTGGAAGTGAGGGTGGTATTTCTGGTTTCTCGGACGGGCCGAAGTGTAGAGCTTATGGTTGGGTGTGTGGGGATGTGATCAGGCGCGTTTGGACGGGGTGTAGGAGGTGTCTTTATTGGGGTGGCCGATGGTGAGTTGCAGCGGACGATGAGAGGAGCGTGCGCGCGAGAAGAGTGGATGACAGGAAGGAGCGAGATGAGGGTATCTCTTAGGTGGTGTTTGAGCACGGCGGTGATAGCGGCGCAGCGCGTCTCGCATGGTCAGGTGATACATAGTGTATATCTTCTTAAGGAATTCTGGCCACGATAAGGAGTGATTGTATATAGGGGTGCTGAGGGAGATGAAACAATTGTTATTCTAGTGTGACACCTTGGAGGGGTTGATGGGAAGAGTAGTTATGGGAGGTTGTATGAGGTGATTCTATATAGCGTGTATAGCAAAGGGAGTATGAAAAGGAGATTGAAGGAGGAGATTTTAGCTATGAAATAGTGCGGGGTGTGGGTGTAGTCTACTACGGAGTCTCGCAAATATAAAGTGTGGGATTGTATACGGCGAGGTTGTGGAGTGGATGGAGATATGACACACGGCAAGCGGTATATTGTGACTACTCTATGTGTGATTAGAAAGAGACAGAGTAGGTGTGATAGCAATCTTCGGAGAGGAAGCTGCGTCGATCCTCTGATTGATACACTGATTGAGAAAGGGTGAGGCAGGGGAGGACCCAAGTGGTTTCTCTGTGGATGCGATTGTTCTCTTAGGAGGTATGTAATAGGTATGTCGTCGGCCGGAGGGCTGAGAGCGGTGCGACGGGCGGGGGGGGGGCCGGGCGAGTGCGGAGGGCCGAGGGGGACGTAGGGGGGGGGGGGGGGGGTGGCTGGGTAAGCTGAGAACGGCGCGACGATGGGTGGCGCCCGAGTATGAATTTAAGTGGCAGCGATGGATTGCGATTCTTAGTCCTGGTATATGTGGTGGTATGCACTGGTAGAGAGTCTAACTATCCTAAGGGCATCATGGAGTTGTGGTTCAGCCGTGTGTGGCTGTTATGCTTTTTATCACACGTTTGGGGAATTGAGGCTGCTATTCTTGGAGAGAGTCTTTGGTGGAGACGTAGGATGTTTTCTGTCGTGTGTCACTCTATCTAACGACCATCACTAGCCGTCGTTGTATTTACACATGTGATACTCACGTGAAGGTATATGGGTCTTTTTCCCCTTATTTTTAACTCCATCTCCTTCCTTTCTTGTCTTCACCCGTAAGAACTAGTCCTTTATCAAAGTATAACTCACTTGAAGATCCATCTGGTAGAGATCAAATAACAATTCAGCATCCACAATCTAAAATCAAAACACAAGACCTATATCCCTATTATAGATGGAAAAAAGTACCTTAATAGGGACAATTTTCTCACCAGTGTGCATATCTTGTCCCTCTAATGATTTAAATTCATTAAGTTTTGACTGCATTAGTAAAAATACAAAATATCACAATTAGTCTCTAGACATAAATGTGTTAGCGGATCATTATTACTATGGCCTATTGTTTAGTGATTTGGTTCTTGGCCCATTTACATGGTATCAAGAGTCTATAACGATCCTCTCATAATATTTCTTTAACCCTAGTACGCCTCACCATCCTGCTTCTTTGTGTCGTCATTTTTTTTCACAGCAACCATCATAATGACAAATAGTGATACCCCTCCTTCACAACCTCATACACTATCCCTCATTGATAAACTATACGTTGTTCATAACATCACTAGTTTGGTTCTCGTCAAGCTCTATGTAATCAAGGATAATTACTCGTCTTGGTGCTAGTTTTTCAAGATTCATTGTGCCAACTTTGGTGTTCTAAAGCACATCGAAGATGATGGAACTAGTTCCTCTACCCCTCCTCTACCAACTCCCGGATGGCTAACCATGGATTCCATAGTAAAATCATGGATTAGCTTAACGCTTGTTGTAACTCTTCAAAGAAGGCTCATCAAGGCAAACCCTACCACGACTAAAGCATCATGGGAGCATGTTGAAAACATCTTTCTTAACAATAAACATACAAAGACTATGCTTTAAAAGGTGAATTACGTGTAAATCAAATGGGTGAACTCAGTTTTGATGCATACTTTCATAAAATCGAATCAATTGTTACCCTTTTATATAATCTTGGATCACTTATGAGTGATGATGATGTTTGTACATATGCTATGCATGGGTTAAGTGATAAATTCGCTCACGTTGCAGGCATCATAGCTTACCGGGAACCTTTGCCTGACCCGAGACAGTGTGTTCCATGGTCACATTCGAGGTAATGCGTTTAAACACTAAGTCTTAAAAATTTATCTCCAACTCCACATCCTTAGCACCACAAGTTCTTATAGCCGAAACTAATGCTTCTCATAGACAAGACTCGCAAGCATCTTGTGACACTCGTAAAAATACCCGCTCTTTTAAGCCTCGGGTTTGTCGTAACTTTACTCGTGTATTTTGCAAGTGGGGTAATAATTATAAGTTAATCCACGACTCTACTCGTACACCTTCTACTGTATCCAACAATGGCACATCTAACAATTCAAGAAGTTTTACTTCTAATTAGAGGTGGCAAATCTTGCCCATATTGTAATTTATGGGCGCTTTTTGGCACTTTTTTAGAAGTGATGGGGCATTTTTTGCCCATCAATTATTATTGACAGGCACTTATGGGCATATGTAAAACACTAAATGGGCTCTTATAGGCATATGTAAAATACCAAATGGGCAAATGGGCGGATCTTCTTTATTTAATGGTTCTTTTTTTGCCCGTTACTTTTTCCAGCTTTTAAGCACGTATTATTATTTTTGATTTATACGTTTTTATATGTTTTCAAAACTTTTCATAGATTCCCTTAAGTTTTTGTACGTTTTTATACTTTCATACGTTTTTGTACGTTTGATACATTTTGAATGTTTTCTTACGTTTTCGTTTGTTTTCATACATTTTTGTATGCTTTTACGTTCTCGTATGTTTTCTTACGTTTTCATACATTTTCATACGTTTTATTACGTTTTCATACGTTTTCGTCCATTTTCTAATGTTTTCTTGCATTTTCTTACGTTTTCGTCTGTTTTATTATGTTTTTATACGTTTTCTTACGTTCTTGTACCATTTCGTACGTTTTTGTTGCACTTATCAAATCACACACAAGAACACACGAATTACTAGAGAATCTAGAGAGAGATGAGTTTAGAGAGAGAAATAACAAAAAGAAATGGCTACATATTAATGAAAGTAAAAAAATGAGCAACACCCTCTCCACATGAGGAAAGGGCTTTATATAGTAATGTACTTGGGCCAGCCTTGGGTTTAAGTTGGCTTCCAAGGCTGAGCTTGATATCTAATGGGATTTAAAGCCCGTAACTAGGCCCAATTAGCTTATAGAATTCCTAGAAACATAAACTAAGCTAATACAAGGTTTAGGAATGTTTATGACCATAACTTTACATAAAACTAGGTCTAACAATCTCCCCCTAAGGGGTGGTCATTGCACATAAGGCTTCACTTCTTGTGACGTCTTGAGTCTTGGAACCTTGTTGTCTTGGGAATTCTTTTGAAGATCTTTTTGCATGCTTGTGATCATGGATCTTGATCTTTAACTTGATATTCTTTGACAAAATACTGATATCGTGGTCTTTGGCCTTGATTTGTCTTGACTACTGAGATCTCAAAATCTTTATCCTTGACTCTTTATGCCGCCTTGCGATCTTGTGTCTCCACCCTCATGATCAAGGTCTTGAAAGCTTGCTAACAATCTCCCTCAACATTTTCTCTAACATGATTACTTGTACCACATCACGGTAGGAGTGGTACTTGATCCACTTATAAGATATATCTTTGGTATTGTTCGGCAATCTTATCAAAAATGTTTCTTTTATGGAGTGTTTTACATCAGAGATTGCGGAAGACTTTGACACATGTGCTTGAGCTTTCATCATGTATTTATCTTTGTCGATTGAGCATGAGGTCTTAAATTTTTACTCGGCATGGACTAGAAGTTGCTACCGTCAGGAAACTTGTAAGTATAGGTTAGTGATAAACAGATATGGACGAAAGTGTCTTTGGCACTGCGTTGAATACGGTTATAATAACCACGGTTCCCCGTTAATTAGTATAAATACTGCCTGTGATCATGTAGAATTCAAAAGAATCTCCTTGACAGGGTTTCGCAGTTGCACCAGTCGTTCTCGTTATCGGAGCGTCTCAAAGCAGACAACACGGTAAGAGTAAATTAGATAGTTACTATCTTTCTGATTGAGTCGTCAATTCATATACTGGACCAAAATCGATATCCAGTTGACACAAGCTTGATTCATATAGAATCTCATAAGTCACCTTCCAAGAGCTTGTTTGATGTTGGCTCAAGAAGGATTTCCATCGTCACTGTGAATACTAAAGAGTATCACTCTGATGTTCTGGCAATTATCACAAGGATAATGCGTAGGACTCTTTGATACCGAATGTTGTATAATGATGTACGACATTTTGTATATTAGAATTTGTGTCCTAGTGAGATTTTTGATTAATCTCGATAGCTCTAGACTCTATAAGTGCACATTTGTTATTTGGTAATCGGAGGCTGGAGCGGACTACCACCTTTTCAATATCAATGATCTCGGAATGAGAGAGTCGATAGAAACGTGTTGATCTCCGTGAGAAATGAAACATAGATCTTTTGAGAGATTCTGAGTGGCTAGGGAAGGTTGTGCATTGTATCACTCGGTCCATGATGTCAGTCTTTAATGTCAGCAATCATCATTGTGATTCTGACAACAGATGTATTGACCCGGTTTCTGTCTAGGTGTATAGAGGGCTTCTTTCTTTTCACCCTTTATCCGTATAATTCTTTTTCATTCTTTAACCCCTTCAGTGCTTACCGAGACTTCATGACTAGTACCTTGTTGGCTTTGTTACGGTACTAGCTCCATCTCAGTCGACATTATTCCCTTTCTCACATTACTCCTTTTTTTGATCATACCTAGGACTTCTACTCTATCTAATGGAGTGTTCCTGGGTAGATCCTTCTGGTTTTGGCTGGATCATGGAACGAATATTCCTAACCTTAACCGCCTTATAACTTCTTGAGAAACAATAGTTGGACGGTCTTTGGGGTATTGCTATGAAGATCTATAAAACCATTTGATAAAAATCAATCAACGTGTCAGAGAAATCATTTAAGATACATTGAGTGTTTCCAGAGTTACCAAAAAGCTCCCCCTATACATATGCACCATATTATGAAAGAGTTTTGCACATGCGAG